>JAENPR010001717.1:0-119832 GCA_018135685.1 Themeda triandra
GCGAGAACGCGCCGCCGCCGTTCCCATGGGCGACGAAGACCGCGGGCACGCACCCGACTCTCGCCGAGCTCACTGAGCGCGGGATCGCCTCCGTCGAGGGCGAGGTCCGGTGCAAGCGCTGCGACGCCAGCAAGACGATCTCGTACGACATCAGGGCCAAGTTCGCGGAGCTGTCCGGGTTCATCGTCCGCAACGTGGAGGCCATGCACGACCGCGCGCCGCCGGAGTGGATGTTACCGGCGCTGCCGGACTGCGACAAGTGCGGGCAGAAGAACAGCCTGCGCCCCGTGATCGCCGCCGAGAAATGGAAGATCAACTGGATGTTCCTGCTGCTCGGGCAGACGCTGGGGCTCTGCACGCTGGAGCAGCTCAAGCACTTCTGTGCGCGCACCAGGCAGCACCGCACCGGCGCCAAGGACAGGGTTCTCTACTCCACCTACATGGAGCTCTGCAACCAGTTGTGCCCTGGTGGCCCGTTCGACATGGCGTCCGCGAGGAAGAACAGGATCCGTCCATTTGCTTAAGTTAGTTCCCATATTTGCTTGAGTTAGTTCCCATGTTTGCTTAAGTTAGTTACCATATAGATATGCCATTTTATGTAAATATCTATCAATATCTATCTAGCTCCTCACATTTTATCATCTAAATCAATATCTCGTTTCATCAGAAGCACAAAGTTCTTATCCGGTTTCAAATATTGACATTGTTTGCACAATCCTTACCCAAAGAAACAGTGCAAACAGTATTATTCATGCTTAAAGAGCCTTTTTGTTAATAACAAACAAGTTACAACCATGAGGGCTTGATGGATTATGTTAGGGCCTTTTCAGTTCAGGGACTAGGGACTAAAAAGGATCTAGAGATGAGGCTAAAAGTATGTTTGGTTAGGGACTAAAGGTACAGAGAGCATTACTAAGACCAAATTACCCACGGCTTTTAGCCCTTGCTGTGTGCTTCTGCCGCCACCGCGTGAGATGAAGCTTGCATTGGAGCGAACCCAGCGGGCATGGCCACGGACTCACCGGGCGGCGGAGGAGAAGAAGGGCGCGGCCATGGCCGACCTCGGAGAGGAAGAGAAGGGCCGAGCCATGGCGCGAGCTTGGAGGGGGAGGAGGAGCCCCACGGAGGCCGGCATTTGTCAAGGCCGGAGGAGGCGGCCCGCGTCGCGGCGGGCGGTGCCGGGGTGTGGTGCGTGGTGGGCGACGTGTTCGAGTGGCGGTGGCGGACGCGGCGACCGCGGCGGGCGCCATGGGTGCCGTGCGGACGGCCGCGTCATGCACGCTCTCGCCCTCGCCTTGCGCTAGCCGCCGGTGCTCCTCGCCCTCGCTTTGCGGTATTGACGCCGGGGCTTGCCTCGCCTCGCCGGGCGGAAGCTCACCGGGAGCGCCTCACCTCAGGCGGAGAAGTCGCCGGTCGGATGCGGGAGACGCGCGGCGAGCGAGATCGGGACGAGCGGGAACAGCGGAGAGCGGCGCGAAGTTCGAGAGAGATGGGAGTGGAGGGGTAGAAGCTGTCCAACACACTAATTAGTCCCAATTAGCACCTCTCAAGGGCTAATGGATTAGGCTAATAGTCCCTCTTTTAGTCCATGTGTTTGATAATTTATGGACTAATTGGGAATGAATGGTAGTCCTGTCCTTTGTCATGTAACTAAAGCGGGCCTTAGTTGTGTGTTGCCTCGGTTAATCGTCTTGCCATGTTCAGGCTTTTCTTCGCTGTTCCTCAACAAACTGTGATTTGTAGTAAATCTTTTAGATCCATTTTTTTATTTTATAAACTATATTCCGTAAAAAAACACAATTCTGCCTTTAGACTGACTTTGAACCTGGACAAACACTTGTCTAGGTTCATAAGCCACAATTACCTTTATTTACGGAGGAAGTATGTCAATTTGTTTTTCAACGAACACCACAAAGCGAGGAACTCCGCGCCCTTTTCAGACTGGATTCGAAAATTAATAGTTATTTTTTTTTTGAGGAACGAAAATTAATAGTATTTTTTGAGGGAAACGAAAATTAATAGTAAAAGACAGCCAGAAATGTCGTCCAATCACCACAATCACGATTGGGCCCTGGGCCGGCCCCTATCCCCACCTAGGCCCATGGGCAACCAACCGGTCTGCCACACGGCCCAGTTATCTTCCGGTCAACGGCGACCTTTGGCTTGTTCTTGTTCAGCTCGGTCTCCTGGAACCGCGTGCTACAACAACCACCACCAGCCGGCGGCGATGCGGCTTTTCTCCGGCGTCCTCGATTCCTCGTCCGCGCTCGCCTCCGCCGTGCTGGGCTCCGTGTCCGACCGCCTCGGGTTCTCGCGCGTGTTCTTCGGTCGGGCGAGCCCCTCGAACATGCCGGCTCTCGCGTGTGAAGCCGCTGCCTCGTCTTCTGCGGCGGGCGCTTGCGACGCCGGCGACAAGAAACCATGGCTCTTCGTCGGTCTGGGGAACCCCGGGCGGATGTACAGAGGCACTCGGCACAACGTAAGTTCGTGAGCTCTCTCCAATTGGCAATTGCGCGTCCATCGCTCGGGTAGGATAAATCTAAATCTAGCTAAGACGACGATAGCTGCGAGGCGACTGGGGGAAAAGGAAATTCGATATAGACTAGTTGTTTACTTCGATATGTGGATGGGATATCTGTCGATCAAAGTGAATTCAGCTTGATGCAGGGGTTGGGAATAAGTTCGGTAGATGTTCAAGGTTGGGTGACAGCAGCTGCTGTTGATTGCGGTGTTAAATTTTTATTTGCATCAACTCATCAAGCAATTCTACAAGCACATGTTTCCATCACTTCGGAAATTTTGTCATCACCCCCCAAAAAACGAAGTAGAAGGCTAGAAATTCATTCTTGGGGTCTACAGCTTTTGCAAGTAGTGTGGTTATGTGCAATCCATCACTAATTCAGACAGTTTGTTTTTCACTTTCTGGCTGCTGACAATGGAATTATTCCCTTTTAGGCTTTTTCTTGCTGCAGATAGCATGTCCCCCTGTATTGAATCCCCTATCTGTCTGACTATTGAGGAATTATGTTGTTTTAGGTGTTACCTTATAGAGATCATAACCTTGTTGTAATAAACAAGTTAAACATGAATCGAATTCATGAAATGGGTTCAAAGTTACAATTTTGCGTTCACCGAACTATAACTAAAATAGAAGAACCAAGATAGCATGTTTTTGAGTAAAGTTGGGAAGGGCTACCACTTATTGAGGGTTGAATCTTATCTACCAGGTTACTTGAACAAAAGCTGTTCTTATTATATTTAGTTGTTTTATAATATTTCGAAGGAAGTTTTGTCATTTAGGCATCTTTAGCTTTGCTTAGTCTGCAAATTGGTTGACTTAGCACATTGGAGCTTCCATTTAATTCTTTATAATCTGTGTATGCATTCTAGGATCTTAAGTATGCATTGGTTTACTGTTCACACATAGACATTGTTCTGTGAAAAACTGGATCTTTAATTATTTTATATAAGATTTAAACTAGCCAGCATGCTGTGCATTCAGCAGTAAAAATTGTAAGATCCAGAATAACGTTTTTAATCATTTTATACGATACACAGGTTGGCTTTGAGTTAATTGATGCTATTGCGGAAGCTGAGGGCATTTCAGTCAGCAGTAAGCAATTTAAGGCAATTGTTGGGAAGGTAATTAATTTTTACTGATATATGGGTGTGTGTCAGTGAGTGATAGACTTCCACCTAGCTAAGCATTTTGTGTTGCCCTCATGGTGATCAATTAGTGTTGCAGTTTCTCTTTTTGCATGTTGAGAAATTCGCTGGTATTGTCACCCCTTGTCATGTATATTTCAACTCTTACTCTCTAGCATATTGACCTTCCTTGTCCCCTATTTCTAGCTCTGCCCTTGACTGGCTGAAAGGCAATATTGATGTTTTGTTTTCCTCCCTCCTTTTTTTTTTGCTTGCTAGCTAATTTAACCAGTTAATTATTTTTGTCATCTCTCTTGTGTGGCTTGTGCAGAAAAAAAATAAGATGTCATCTCTGTTGAGTTTATCATTGGTCTTTCCACGCTTTTTCTTACTTGATTGATGTGAACTTTCCGTAAAACAGTAGAATTAAGTGCTGTTTTTCTTATGCTTTTGAGCATTATCTAAGAGTGAGCACTTCCAGCGATCAAACAGATGAATACGAGCCCATTGATCTGAATTTTCTCTGTTCTTGATCATACACTTGCTGTTTGCAGTTTGCACCTTCTGAATTACTGCTTTTTAAAAAGTATCTACTAGCAAGTTTGTTTGTAATTTTCAATCATCTGCAAACAAAGAAAACCTATTAATTTGCAATTTATGATTTAATTATATATCTAATGTAATTAAAATAAGTTTTTGAAAATGTAACGCTTCACTCTAATTTAGGCCTCATTGGTGATGTTCCTGTAATGCTTGCCAAGCCACAGACTTTTATGAATGCAAGTGGTGAGTCTGTAAGTGAAATTACTCTACTGCAGCTTGAAATCAATTGTTCTTGCCAGTCCTTTTCTCCTTACTCCTATTTATGTAGGTGGGACAGCTGGTTTCATACTTCAAGATACCACTAAATCAATTAGTTGTGGTAAATGTTGTCCTTGAGCTGGTACTTTGTCATGTTATGAGAATTTTTTGTCACATAAATTGTCTCCTGTTCTTTATAGATCTATGATGATCTTGATATACCCTTTGCAAAACTGCGTCTGCTGCCAAAGGGGGGACATGGTGGACACAATGGGTATTCATTTCTTTTCTAGAATCCTTCTTCCCCTTGTACTTCATGGCTAAATTGAAAGGGACTTGGGTGAATGCGTCAATAAAAATAATATATTAATAACACTTGCTTTATAAATTGGTTTTTATTCACAAGCCTTCCCTCCAGGCCTCCACTATGAGGTGACTGTTACATTTCTTTTTCTTCAAATGGAACTTGGAACATAAATCCTTGTGAACCCTCTGTTTTCTTCAATAGTTCACAAACATCCTAATGTAGTTCTATCAAAACTATCATGCTTTGTTTCGCTTAACCATTCGTATAAATTGCAGAATGAGGAGTATTATTGACCATTTGAAACAAGCCGCAATTTCGCACGTCTAAGGATTGGTACGACAGTATTTTTTAATTTATTCATCAGGGATCAAGTCTGAAATATGATTGCCCCAAAAATGTTGTGCAGGTATTGGACGGCCACCTGAGGAGCTGGGCACTATCAGTTTTGTTCTACAGTCATTCACCGAGCAAGAAAAGGAAGAGGTTTGTGCTCGACTCATTTGGATGCATGCAAATTCGCTTGATCACTATTCCTATAATGTTTTTCTGAAGCAAACCATGGTATCCTAAAATCTTAACCTGAAATGCACTACACTGATCTATGCAAGCGGAATATCGTTAACTCTTGTCACCAATTTCTGCAGCTTGAAGTCGTTTACCAAAGGGGCTTACAAGCAGTAAGAATTATGGTACAGGAAGGATTCAACAAGAGTGCACAATTTGTGAATACTCCTCCACAGCCAACAGAAATGTTGAATAGATGAAAACCAAACAACAATATAGATTATTAGGTTCGCTTAGTTGTTGACACAAGGGCCATTGCCACCAAGATATATGTACCCTAATTGATCTGTAGAGGTTTTCATTTGATCACACAGTAAGCAATGTAAATTAGATTCACATATTGTTTCCAGATTACAGAGATTATTTGGAAGTTATAGTCTGTTTTAGTTCATGTTGACTATCCATTTGGTATATGTTTGTGCATCAAGATCAAGGTATGCAATGCCAGGTTTTTCCCTTACAGTCTGCTAATTGCCACTACCGACTGGACTGTTCGATCCAGAATCTGTCCCTGACTCTATCAGATATATGTTCAAGTTCAAGTTAATTTCTGTGTCTTTTTAGTTCTAAGGGATTACAAATGATGTATACATGACCTTTTGGAGATGCTGCTATGCTTGGAATGTTTGTTGTAGACTTCTAATGTTTGCTGGTTAGACCTTGACAAGTGTTATGTCCAAATTTTCATGCTAAGATCCATGTCTTAATGTTTGCATTATGTTTTCTGTACATCTGCATGTGATAAGTTGGTCCTATTTTGTGTGATATAAGTTGGTCATCAGTCCTAAGTTGTCTGAATGTGATAAGAGTCCTCTGAATGTTTGCTGGAGTAACATGCTTTTTTTCCTTTTCTTTTTTGTGGGTTTCAGCGTTTGTACCAGCATCGTCCTATGAATGTGATAAGCTGGATTCAATGGATCCATGCTGTACGGGGTGACATGGCTAATGCAGCCAACCAAACAAACAAGTTTGCACTCCCCTATCTAGGCTAATCAGTTATGCAGGGAACCAACCACATGCATGGTATGTTGCATATGATCCATACAGTATGTGCTATACAAGTCAGTGCAAGAAACCAGTGAGGCCTTTTGTGGCTGATTATATGGTGTATTTTTTTCCACCGTCAGGAGTAGCTACTCCCATCTTCAATAAAACATACTTATACTCATTCATCAGTTTGATGATGTTTATAGTTCTAAAAAAAAGTTTGATGATGTTTATAGGTGTAGCTACTTCATTATACTAATTACCAAGATTCATACTATATCACACAGAAAGAAACAAAACATACTTTAGTTTCCATAAATAAATATAATTGTTCTTCGGGTTTTTGGATTGGTGCCACTACAATTTTACAACTTTGGAGATATGCACATTCTTATTATTTGGAAGCATCAATTACAATTCTTGCTCATTTTGAATCATGCCATTTTCTACGTATGTCATGGTATTAGGCCCACGCGCAGGTCACTCAAGGACACTGTATTTTTGTATGTCCTCAAATACCCCCGCTGCTTCCCATTCACTGTAATCACTGATGTGCGGGCCCCATATGTCATCTCTTCCTTCAACCTCTAGCCAGCCACGTACAGATCCGTGCCCACCATGGCCCATGCCATAGCCAGCTCAGGTACAGCTTCCTGCTGCCCGCCATGGATGCCGCTGGCGTGCTGGCACAGCTTCCTTCCGCCCACCATGGATGTCACTCGCGTGCTGGCACAGATTCCTGCTGCCCGCCATGGATGCCGCTCGCGTGCTGGAGCAAGCGGTGGAGGAGGGATGCGGGAGCACGCCGTGGAGGTGTTCCGGGCGAGCTGCAGCACGGGCGCGGCGGCAGGCAAGACATGAACAGGGAGAGGTGGGCGGGGAAGTTGTGGAGGCCATCTCCGGCGAGGCACCGAGCTCGCCTCGTCTCCCTCTGGTGCACGACGGCACGTCCTGGCGACAAGAGTTGCGGGCACGACGAGTTCGGGCACAAATGTCCTCGGCCACCATGCTCTCCATGTCCGAGCCTCCTCACGCCGATGACCCAGTGGAGGCAGAGGTGATTGAACGAGCAAGTACGGTGGGACGTGGAAGGAGGAATTGACAACCAGTCTATTTTAGACAATATGAAAATACATTGTCCTTGAGTGCCCTGCAAGTGGGCCCAATGTAGAAAATGGCATGATATAAAAAGAGAAAGAATTGTAATGGCATGTTTTAAAATAGTTAAATAGTAATAGTAATGATATACCTCCAATGTTGAAAAATTGTAGTGGCATCGATAAAAAAAAAAAAAAACCTTGTTCTTTTGTGTGCTTCTCCCACTGTCCGCGTCGCGGTTATGCCAGCCTTCCACCAACCGCACCACAGATCCATCTCTCTTAAACCCTCCCATCTACATCACTCGTCACTCTCCTCCCCTAATCCCACTCCGCCGCCGCCACCTTGCCCCACCACCACCATGGCGGCGCCGACGACCCACGCCGCCTCCATGTCGTTCCTCCTCTCCCACCCGCAGTCGCTTTCCGCCACCCCAAGCCGCCACCTCCCGCTCCGCCCGGCATCCCGCCGCGTCCGCTGCTGCGCCACCGACGCCGCCGCCGCCCCCGCGGCCACCGCCACCAAGCAGCACCGGCGCGCGGCGGACGAGAACATCCGCGAGGAGGCGGCGCGGCACCCGGCGCCGAAGCAGGGCCTCTCGGCGTGGTACGAGCCCTTCCCCCCGCCCCGAACGGCGACCCCAACGAGCGCTACTCCTGGACGAGATCGTCTACCGCTCCAGCTCGGGGGCCTCCTCGACGTGCGCCACGACATGGAGGCGCTGGCGCGCTTCTCCGGCGCCTACTGGCGGGACCTCTTCGACTCCCGCGTCGGCCGCACCACCTGGCCCTACGGCTCCGGCGTCTGGTCCAAGAAGGAGTTCGTGCTCCCGGAGATCGACCCGGACCACATCGTCTCCCTCTTCGAGGGCAACTCCAACCTCTTCTGGGCCGAGCGCCTCGGCCGGGACCACCTCGCCGGGATGAACGACCTCTGGGTCAAGCACTGCGGCATCTCCCACACGGGATCCTTCAAGGACCTCGGCATGACCGTGCTCGTCAGCCAGGTCAACCGACTCCGCCGCGCCCCGCTCTCGCGCCCCATCGCCGGCGTTGGGTGCGCGTCCACGGGGGACACCTCCGCCGCGCTCTCCGCCTACTGCGCCGCCGCGGGGATCCCGGCCATTGTCTTCCTCCCCGCCAATCGCATCTCGCTGGAGCAGCTCATCCAGCCCATCGCCAACGGCGCCACCGTGCTCTCCCTCGACACCGACTTCGATGGGTGCATGCGCCTCATCAGGGAGGTGACTGCCGAGCTGCCTATCTACCTTGCCAATTCGCTCAATTCCCTTCGCCTGGAGGGGCAGAAGACGGCGGCCATTGAGATACTGCAGCAGTTCGACTGGGAGGTGCCGGATTGGGTGATTGTGCCGGGTGGCAATCTGGGGAATATATATGCCTTCTACAAGGGATTCGAGATGTGCCGTGTTCTTGGGCTAGTTGATCGTGTGCCGCGGCTCGTCTGCGCACAGGCGGCCAACGCGAACCCGCTCTACGGCTATTACAAGTCAGGTTGGACCGAGTTCCAACCGCAGGTGGCCAGGCCGACATTTGCATCGGCGATTCAGATCGGTGACCCGGTGTCTGTCGATCGAGCTGTTGTCGCGCTCAAGGCAACGAATGGCATTGTTGAGGAGGCTACAGAGGAAGAGCTCATGAACGCAATGTCACTCGCTGACCGCACTGGTATGTTTGCTTGCCCGCATACTGGGGTTGCGCTGGCCGCCCTGTTCAAGCTCAGGGACCAGCGTGTCATCGGGCCAAACGATCGCACGGTGGTCGTCAGCACAGCTCACGGTCTGAAGTTCTCGCAATCAAAGATCGACTACCATGACAGCAAGATTGAGGACATGGCTTGCAAGTACTCCAACCCACCTGTGAGCGTGAAGGCTGACTTTGGTGCCGTCATGGATGTGCTGAAGAAGAGGCTCAAGGGTAAGCTCTGAGCGCCTGTGTTTGGCTAACACTTCCAATTGGTTACTGTATACGAATTGTGTTCTGCATCTGATTTCCAATTGGTTACAATATGCCAATTGTGTTCTGCATTTGATTCAAATACAGTGGATTCGGCAGTTGCTAGTCCTTAGGTGGTCTCTTTTAGACTTCAAAATTTCTGTTTGGGATAGGCTATCTGTTTGAGGAGTTTAGCAGGGAGTGGCCATCTCTTGCAAGACTGGGAGTGGTTACCTCTTGTACTATGATGTGTTCCATGGAGAATAAGTGATTGTGTTGCTGTTGGATTGAATAATAAACACTCGCTCGTCTGTCCTTTGTGCATGGACTTGTCGAGTACTTTGTCTCTAAACTGTGTGGACTGTTGTTTGATCATTTTGATGTTGCAATGCTGGCCAAAAGCTATGGTGATAGTGGATGTCAACCTTGCTGGTTTTGCCTCGATCTGGTTGTGAGTTTTTGTTGCAGATTTGATGCCTGAATTTCAGTTTGTGCTGTGGTCCGTGACGCGCCGTATTAGACTTGGGCATAATAGCACCACCACCAATAAGGTCCAATCAAGTATGATTATGAGCGTGGCCCAAAGTGGATAATCTGTTATCCTCTTTTAAGCAAAGTTGATAATCTGGTATCCTCTTTTAGGGAAAATCATAGATAATTTGGATTTGGTGATTTTGTTTTGTTTTGTTTTGGCGGCAGATTGGTGCTTGTTTTCAGTTTAGCAGCCTAATAAGGCTAGTCATAGTGGATAGTAGCATACTCAATGATTAATGAGGATATCATGTAAAAGTTGTATCATCTTGAAGATACAACTTGGTCATAACACTGAAGCTTAGAAATATCTTGCACAACCCTTAGGCCTAATTTGGAAACTTCAATCCCTCGGGATCCCTTAGGCCTAATTTGGAAACTCCAATCCCTCTGGGATCCCGGACTTTTCCATAGGTGGGTAATCCATAATGATATTATTATCATCTTAATTCTTAGGGGTGGTGGGGGTCCATCCCTGAGTTCTGCTCCTCCTTCCAAAAAGACCCTTTAGGGTTATTGTCATATAAAAAATATATATTGTTTAAAGCCTTCCAATGAGTTGTACTACTATGTTTATGGAGATTAAGGATAAGGATACTAGTACTTGGCAAAAGGGGCAGCTCTGAAACCCCCTAATGGTCGTCCAACTTAGTTAGTGAGTAATTAGCCTTTGTAAACCAAAACCTTTGCAGCCTAGGCTTTTGTAGTAGGGAGCGCCACTCCCGCATGTAACCAACTGATGTATGCTACCTTCTTATTATTATTAATCAAAGCCGGACAACCGGATATTAAAAAAAAGTAATTGGTGCCTGAGTTCAGTAAAATCAGGTGAGAACACCCAACAATTGGTGCCTGAGTTCAGTAAAAAAAAGTAATTGGTGCCTTGATTTTTTTTTTGAAAAAAAAAATACTGGTACTCATGACCCAACAATGTAATTAACATTACCGGCTTCTGTCGGAATCTGTGGTAATGAAATTCAGGTGATCCTCCCCAGTGACCTTTTAAAAAAATATTTCATTCTCTATAATAAAAACTGCTGTCACTATAATTCAGTAGCATTATATCAGGATAGCAAGCAGACAGATCTTATCCTTGTCCTTGTCCATGCTCCCCTAGTATTTCCTTTAGCCCTTTATATTGCTTTTGTTTTTTTGGTGCGGCAACTGTGAGCTTTTATCTCCAGCTTCCCTGCTTGCCTGCTCCCATGGCTGAGCTTCTCTGCGTCTCCTCTCTGCTAATGCTATGGCTGCTGCCTCCGGTCTTGATCTGCGTGCTCCTCCTCTCCTACCTGTGGACCATACTATGGCTCAGGCCAGAGAGGCTGAGGCAGAGACTGAGGAGCCAGGGAGTGAAGGGCCCCAAGCCTTCTCTCCTCCTGGGGAACATACCGGAGATGAGGAGTATGCAGAAGCAGCTGGCCGAATCTGACCAAGAACAACAAGCAGCAGGGGCAGCCATCGCTTCTGCTCGAATTACATGGCGTCTCTGTTCCCTTACTTCCTCCACTGGAACAGGATCTACGGTATGTTGCAACTTGTGCTGAATTCAATTGTTGTCTATTTGTTTCCAAATACCATTTTTTATTAAAAAATTGCTTTTGTTTCAAGCTAAGCAGTGGTTCTGCTTTTACTTACTTTCTGTTCAAAATTGCAAATTGAGACATATCATTTTTCTGCCATAACAAGCTTTCAATATCATGCAATCAATTGTCACATTGTGTTAGGTTCCATCTACCTGTATTCCACCGGAAGCATACAGTGTTTGTTTGTGACGGATCCAGACATGGTGAAGGAGGTGGCCAACTGCAAGTCTCTGGATCTTGGAAAACCTCGCTACGTGCAGAAGCAGCTTGGAGTCCTTTTCGGTATGGGAATCGTGACGTCAAATGGTGACCTTTGGGCACATCAACGGAAGGTGATCGCGCCTCACTTCTTCATGGACAAGGTTAAGGTAAATTCTTCGATGACAGAATTAACGATTCACACACCTAGAGTACAAATTTTGCGGTTAGTGCTGACATACTGAATGCACTGTCTAAAGAACAACTTGTCTTGGCGAATGTGAATTGCCGCAGGGAATGGTGGATTTGATGGCAGAGTCTGCAAGTGAGATGCTGGTTTCATGGGAAGATGAAGTGGACAGGGGAGGTGGCAGTGCAGAGGTGGTGGTCGATGAGTTCTTGATGAATTTCTCGGCTGATGTCATATCAAGAGCTGCTTTCGGGAGCAGTTTTTCTGATGGCTAGGAGGTATTCAGCAAGATTCGACAGCTTCAGATGGCAATGGCAAAGCAAGATATGTTTACTGGCATTCCTGGTAGCAGGTATGCCAGAAAACAAAGAACTTCATTTACGCTATTTTTGTTTGTTACTCGTGATGCGGTTTACAAAATCATAATACAGCTGAGGGACAGAAATTGAGAGGGTAATCTCCCATGTCAACCAAAGCAGATCAAGAGTAGTTTTATGCTTATGCTTATGCTCTGTAATCTGGGAATCATATTCCCACCCTGGTGTACTGTGCTTTAATGGTATATTATAAGTTGTTGTTGTCAAAAAAAAAAAAAACTCTGCATTGTGTTCCTTGAACATTTTTTTTGAACGAGAAACCTCTGCTTTTATAAAGCACATAACGAGTACATATTGCTGGTAACCGGCTTACACAAAACACAGAACTGGGAACACCAATTTACAATTCTGGGGATTAACGGCTAGTTCAACATTACAACTCCACAATGTCTGAAGCTAGAATTTCATTGGGCTTGAATGATCGTAGCCAGCTTGACATCCTCTCCAGCACCTGCGCGATCCTTCCTTGGTCCTCTTCGTTAAGCAGAATACTCCATTTCTGCATCATAGATATTGCATTGTGTATTACATCAGTAGGAGTTTTAGGGAACTTCCTCTCAATCGACATTTTGTTTCTAGTAGCCCACAGCACCCAAGCAAAACCCGCAAAAATAAACATGAGTAAGCGCGGCATCGGCCCCTTTCCATTCAGCCAACGACACACAAAGTCCTCCAAGGAGTTTGGCATGTGTTCTATATCGAAGGCATCCTGAATCATCCCCCAGGCCATTTTTGCCAGATGGCAATGAAACAGCAGATGATCTACAGTTTCAGAGCTCTCACACAAGTGGCAGCCCTGCTTACCTTTCCACCCCTTTTTCAACAGATTGGAGATCACCTGCAACTTATTATTGTAACATTGCCACAAGAAAAATTTAACTTTCAGAGGAATCTTGCACTTCCAGATGTGCTTAGCCACCCTACTAGGAACCCCCCTGTTAGTAATGAACCTATATAAGGAACTAGTTGAGAACAGCCCTTTGCTCTCTAGAGCCCAGGTGACCTTGTCACTTTCTCCTTCTGTAACCTGAACATCTTGTATCAAGCATTGCAGCTCCTCCCATTCATGGAATTCTTCCATAGTTAAGGATCTTTTAAACTCCATCACCCAAGCTCCTTCCTCCCAGCATTCACTTTCTCAAACAGAATCTTTAATGGCACTTGACCCACCCAACAGTCCTGCCAAAATCTGCAACTTTCACCATTTCTGACTTTATAAATTGCCCCCCATTGGAACAAGTGTTCAACTTTGTGCAATCCCTTCCAGAATTGTGATCCACCGTTTGCTTTAGAAGTTATAAATCCCCCTTGATTCATGTACTTGGCCTTTAGCAGTCTGAACCACACCTCATCTGGTTCTTGCTGGATCTTCCAAATCCATTTCACCAGCAGGCAGTCATTCAAGACTCTAGTATTTATGATCCCCACACCCCCCTGATCCTTTGGTCTTGCCATCATTTTCAGCTTAGCCATGTGATACTTGAACTTGTCTTCTGTACCCTGCCACAGGAAATTTGCCCTGATACTGTCCATCTTTTTATGCACCCCATCCTGCAGCCAGTAGAATCCCATGCATTATAAAACTCTGAACTCCTCGATTAGAAAACCGCCTGATGACTGATGAGGCAGATTTTCACGTATCCTGCATGTAGATTCTTACAAAACTTTTCCTGGACTAATAAGATGTGAATTCAGGTACTTACCAACACAGCGCAACAGAGAGATTCAGAGGCTCGGCGCAAGCATCCGCGCCCTCATCTTGGACATAGCGAGGAGGCACGAAGAAGAAGACGATCCGGTGACACCATCTGCGACTGCGAGCAACAGTGACGGCCTCCTGCGTTCCATCGTCGAGGGCGCCAAGGCTGCCGGCGCTTTCAGTTCATGCATGGCCGAGGACTTCATCGTGGACAACTGCAAGAACATCTACTTCGCAGGGCACGAGACGACGTCGACCACCGCCGCCTGGTGCCTGATGCTCCTCGCCGCGCACCCAGAGTGGCAGTCCCGCGCGCGCGCCGAGGTCCTGGACGTCGTCCGCCGTCGCCAGGGAGCGCCGCTGGACGCGCACACGATCCGGAATCTGAAGACGGTGGCGATGGTGGTGCAGGAGACGCTCCGGCTGTACCCGCCGGCGCCGTTCGTGACGCGGGAGGCCCTGCCCGACCTGCGCCTCGGCGGGCTGCACGTCCCGAGCGGGACCGGCGTCCGGGTCCCGATCGCGCTGGCGCACCGGGACCCCGCCGCATGGGGCGCCAACCCCGACGGGTTCGACCCGGGCCGGTTCGCGAACGGCGTCGCGGGGGCCTGCAGGCCGCCGCACATGTACATGCCGTTCGGCGTCGGCGCGCGCACCTGCACCGGGCAGAACCTCGCCGTGGTGGAGCTCAAGGTCCTGCTGGCGCTCCTGCTGCCTAGGTTCGAGCTCGCTCTGTCGCCCGGGTACGTGCACTGCCCAGCGTTCAGGCTCACCGTCGAGCCTGCGAGCGGCGTGGCTCTGGTGCTTAGGAAGCTCAACTATGCTGATTGATGACTAGGCTGGGAGCCTAGGAACGTGTTGTGAGCTATTGTTCCTTGTTTGCACTACTGGTTCACATCACATGCACGATGGAAGTAGCTTAGCTAGCGACTCGGTAGTTGCTTGTTGCACTACTGGATGGACCACACCTCCTATGGCGGCGTCCTCTGCAAGCCGTCAAGGGCTCAAGTAGCGCAGGCAGGGCGTGCTGTTATGGGATTTTTTCTTATTTTTAGTCCCTTTTTAATCAAATAATCAAAAATATCCCCGGAAAAGTATTTGCACGTATACTTCTCCCGTCGCGCCAAAGGTGGTGGCGCGACATAACACTACGTGCGCACATGCAAGGCGCGGCCGGGCCCTAACGTAAGCGCGTTGACCAGGCCCACCGTCGCCCATGCAATGGCGCGACGGGCGTTGATGGGCGGACCATCTGCACGTCCGAGCGGTCAGTTCGGAAAAATCAAATTATTGACCGTCGCGCCGTCGCGATAGCGCGGCTTTTTTTTTTTACCGAGAATTCTCGGGAGCATAACTCCGCATTCGGACCTCAAATTAGACATTCCATATATGTTTTTCGATCAGCTCGACGAGAGGAACGCAATGGTGCAGTCATTTCTTGCATTTGAGTACTTTGATCAAGTCGGCTTAGCCGACTTATGGAGCGCCTAGCCGACTCTTGCACGTTATTATATATAATTTGGAACAAAGGAAGTAAGGGAGTCGACACTACATTAACATGTAGCAAAAGTCTATCTCATCGATCGAGTAGTTTTCACCGGGTATATATCGTCTAAACATGTCCAACACAAGCTAAGGGTGTGACACACACTCGTGAACACACATGCATGCGCCCCACGAACACACATGTTAGGAGGAAAATGATATCAATTCTAGATAAGCTAAGGTGGTGTCTTGTTGTCTTTTAAAAGTGCCATTTTAGGTATGATCTTGTCTCATTGTAGGTAACTACTTTCATGAATTACAAAGGGACACTCCAATTTGATGGCCATTTAGTGGAAATAAGATGATCAATAGCACTCGAATGGATGATAGTAACAAATTATGTCGGTCACTTTTTATATTTATCGATCATGTGCAACCATTAGTTGGATCGGTCGTTAGAAAATTGAAGGTTTTCAAAGGCTTCTAAGATGATTTGATACACTTTCTGACTTTCATCATGACTTCTTTTGGCGGGAGGATGATTGAGTTGTCTGAACTTCAACCGTCTCACTTTGTAGTGTAAGATAATCACATTTGTCAAAAAACCGCTATTTCCGGTTTACCACTAACAACCACTGTCCTAAGAATAACAAATGTGTGAAGCTATTCTTGGTACAATGGCCACGTGCTCATGCCAGGGTACAAGAGCCCTTGGCATTGCACAAAATCGCCCCCTCCGAAAACGCCATGAGCTTAGCTTAGAGAAGCTGGAAGGCCAAAACCATCGTTTCGCCATGTACCAACCTTCCATCCTCCTCCGAGTCTCCATTCCGACACACAAGACATGCACGAACATGTTTAGACAATGTATACCCGTGAAAGCTACTCGATCGATGAAATGGACTTTTGGATCATGCTAATGTAGTGTACGACTCCCTTTTCTTCCTTGTTCCAAATTATATATAATAACGTGCAAGAGTCGGCTAGGCCGGCTCAGTAAGTCGGTTAAACCGACTTGATCAAAGTGCTCAAATGGAAGAAATGACTTCACCATTGCGTTCCTCTCGTCGAGCCGATCGAAAAACATATATGGAATGTCCAATTTGAGGTCGGATGCGAGAGTTATGCCCCGAAAGTGGTAAAAATAAAAAAGCCCGGTCGCGCATCGCCGATGGCGTGACGGGTCAATAATTTGATTTTTTCGAACTTGGCCGCTTCGGACGTGCGGATGGGCCGGCCCATCAACGCCCATTGCATGTGGCGTGACGGGTGGGCCTCGGTCAACGCGCTTTGCCACGCAGGCGTCCGGTCGCGCCTTTGCATGTGGCGTGACGTAGTGTTATGTCGCGCCACCACCGTTGGTGCGACGGGGAGGGTTACGGCGTGCAAATACTTTTCGGGGGGATATTTTTGATTATTTGATTAAAAAGGGATTAAAAATAAGAAAAAATCCGCTGTTATGCTGTGCTCTCCTGGTCCTATATCGGGAAAGGGGTTTCGCAAAAAAGGAAAAAGAAAAAGAAAAGGCGTTTCAGTTTATGGCCTAGGTGAAAACTGAAAACTATGCCGACTTGTTGGTGCTATCGACGGCGATACCCTTGGGTTGGGTGTTGGCCTCTCCACCCATGTACCTATAGGATACTTCGAGTGAAAACCCTCCAGGGTCTGTTTACTCGCACCTCCTATTTGGGTGACAAGACTAATGTTGGATAGTGTCGTCGCTAGTCCTTGCTCGCGTCCCTCGGTTCTTTGATTTTATCTTTTCACCATACATCAGTCATCGGGACCATGATCCCCTATATTGATTGGATCTCCTCGTTCTCCAATTGTCAATCTTCCAACCCTTAAGGCCTCGTTTCCCTTTGGGCATAGCGACTGTCATCTATTTAAAGTTTAGGGTTTAGTGTGATAGTGGTGCAATATTTAGCGACTATCGATGTCTCGTTGTTGTCGGAGTTTTAGCTTTTGTTTATCCTTTTTTTTTGACGCCTCTCATCAGGTCAGCTATAGTATATGTTCGTAGCTTTTGTTTATCCTTGTATCTATTGGTGGCGATTGTTTTCCTTTGGCTATGGTGTTGATGGTCCTCCCTTTCTTGTCTTCTGCTCTCGTAACTCGGATGCATGACCCAACAATGTAATATCATTACGGCTTTGTTGATATCGGGGTAACAAAATTCAGGTGATCCTTTTTTTAGAGTTTAAGAGGCCTAAGCCCCCTGCCATTGCATTGTAAAGACAAACAATTAACGGTTTACAACATTCGACGGGTTACGTCATCCGGAAAACATCGGAGCAACATAGCTCAAAACGAAAAACAGCTAAGATAGTCGAAACATCGCAAAATAACGCGGCCAAACGTTCTTGTTTCCGGGAGCTTGGGCCGACATCTTTTCGATCGTCTTCACATAGTCCAGGACAAACTACTTCCCCAACCCTTCTAGATCTTCCTCGAAGCCATCAAATAACTTCAACACCACCTTGGGTGGAAAGCATTGCACTCCTTCATCGAAAGCATGCTTTGGTATATGAACCGGTCCCATTGTTTTTTCACTGACTTACCAACCAATTCTGGTTGGTCTCATGGCTATGGATTTCGGCTTCTCCACCTGGAGATGAAACTCTGTCTCTTGTTCACCGGCAAAGGATCATCCAATTCGAAGCATGATCCCTATCCTCACCTAAGCTCCCCCGATATCCATCCATGGAACTCCACAGGAAATAAATAGTGTTTCTTAGTTTCCATAGCTCCCACAGGGCAACAACACAAACGCAGTTATCTACTTCATACTTTTTATCACTAAGCCACATTTGCCCAATGAAAACAAAATCACTACCAAGCATCCTATCACAAGCTTAAAACACAACACCACATCTCGTTTAGCTACTACACGGTCAAAGAAAATATGGTGTCTTGATTCGGTTTTAGGAGAGCGAAATAAACAAGAAGTATCATCAGTTCAACTCTAATACTAAGATTATCTCTAGTTAAGATCGTGGTGACCTTTAAAAGAATGATTCATTCTCTTTAACTAAAACTGCTGTCGCTATCATCTTTTTGATAATAGCCACGAGGCAAGCTTTGATTGAAAATAGATACATCGTACGATAATAATTGAAGTAAACTAGGGGATCATCGCCGAGATACAATTTGTTCTAGAAATCATAGCTTGCCTAGCTAGCTCATGCATACTTTGTTTGCTTCCCTATTTAGGTGCTCAATGGAAATCTAGGAATCCATTCCGGACTATATTGCACTCATCATAAATTGCAGCAGCTGAGTTCGTAGTAAAGCCTCCATTCTCCATAGTTTCAACGACCTCCAAACAATCGATTGAATAATCAATCGATTACCTCAATAAGTTGAGCTAGCATCGAGTCCCTCCTTAAGAGCAAAAAGCTTTGGCCATTGGTGCATCAACAAGATAGGGTTGAATGGGGTTCTTGAAAAAATTATGATGAAGCTTGATTTCGACCAAAGATGGGTCAAGCTTATTATGGCTTGTGTAAAATCGGTCAAGTATATGGTCGTTTCAATTACGGAAACCTGACACCATTGTACCAACAAGGGTTTTGGGCGGTGATCCTTTGTCACCATACCTCTTCCTTATAGTTGCGAAGGCCTATCCCGCTTGCTATGTTAAAGGGTGCTGAGGAAAGAGGGAATTGGAGGGTGTCAAGTTGTGTAGGGCAGCTCCTGTCATCTCACATTTACTATTTACGAGATGACTCTCTCATTTTAATGCATCGATAAGAAGAATGCGGACTGGTTGATTGATATATTGAATAGATATTGTGCTAATTCGGGGCAGAAGGTCGGTGAAGCAAAGTCAAGTATTTTCTTCTCAAACAACACTAATGTTGATGCAAAAGTGGAGGTATGTGAAGCCCTAAATATCATGGACTGAATCAATTAGTGATAAATATTTAGGCTTACCAGCGATGGTGGCGACTGATCGAAGTGATCTTCCAGCATCTTATTGATCGGGTGAATTCAGGAATCAATGGATGGAAGGAGAAGCTTCTGAGTTTGGGAGGCAAAGAGATCTGATAAAATCTATTGCTCAAGCTATACCGGTGTATGCGATGATGGTATTCAAAATTCCTAATAAATTTTGCAAAGGAATAACAAATGCTATTTCGCAGTACTGGTGGGGTGATGACAATAATCATAAGAGGATCCATTGTCAAGAATGGTGGAAAATGTGTATACCGAAGGGATCGGGAGGTATGGGATTTAGAGATATACAATCTTTTAATTAAGGAGCCTGATTCATTATGTGCTAAAGTATCGAGCATGTTATTATCCCGATGGTAAATTGCTAAATGCAAAAATGAAAAGTGGTAGTTCTTATACTTGGCAAAGTATTTTAGCCGGTCTTGATTGTTTCAAATTGGGATATATCTGGAGGGTTGGTGATGGAAGACACATAAAAATATGGGAGAACAATTGGATACCTGGCAACCATAACATGAAAGTTCAGACACGTAGAGGGAACAATCTAGTCAATACAGTGGATGAGCTTATTAATCCAGTGAATGCTTCCTGGGATGAGGATCTGGTACGCTCTATCCTGGAGGTGGATGCCAATCGCATTTTACAGATACCTATTACTTCAGGGAGAGACGACCGCGTTGCTTGGCACTATAATAGAAACGGTATGTTCTCAGTCAGATCAGCTTACCATGCCAATGGAAAAGAAATTTGGAGCTAGAGTGGCTACTATGCAGGATAGTGGTACTAGCAACCGCGGATTTGGAAGAATCTTTGGAAGCTTGATTTGCCGGGAAGATAAATTTTTTTTGCTTGGAGAGCTATTAAGGAACTGATGCCGTGCAATGCTATATTAGCAAATAGGCATATCGTTCCTAATGGAGGATGCCTGGTTTGTCAAAATGGAGCAGAAAACATTAAACACTTGATCTTCACTTGTGATCGAGCCAAAGCAGTATGGAGATTGATAGGAATCTGGGAGAAAATTCGATATCTGCTGGAGGCTGACCAAGAGGATCTGGTGTGTTGGAAGAAATAATTAATAGAGGTGAGCAAATTTATGATCTAAATGTAGGTTTTGCTGAACTTCTCTTGACTGGTGGATGGTACCTGTGGTGGGAACGCAGACAGCTAACTCATGGAGAAATTGTACAGCCACCTTCAAGATCAGGATTAGCGATTACTTCTTTAACAAAGAACTACAAGTTGTCAATGAAGAAAGATGCTAAGATAAGACAGGGATAGAAAAAACCAAGAGAGGGTTACATCTCACTGAACATTGATGCTTCGTTTGATGAAGATAATGGCTGCGGCAGTACAGGTGCTATTATTCGAGATGGTTCTGGGGTATGATCGCAGCTGTCGCTATCATCTAGTAGCATTATCAGGACAGCCGACGGGCATACCGCCCCAAATGTATGACGAAAGAAAAGAAAAAAAAAATAGCTGCGATGGTTTCCTCCCCCAACCAAAAAAAGAATAGCTGTGACGAACACATTGGGCTGGACGAATTCAGGCCCAAAAGGCGCGGCCTGTGCAGCCTTACTGCTGCTGATCTGCAAGTAGCCCGTCGCATCCCGAAGGGCGAAGACCCGAACCACTCACATGTGGTCTGTGATTCTTGCCTAGCAGAAACCCACGTTCTGACAGCAGAGAACCGGGTCTTCCCCAAAAAGATTTTGCGCACCGAAGCTTACAAGAAAAAAAAAAAAGCTTCATCTGCATTCGATTTCGACACAGTTGACTCTGAGGAGATAAGTTAGCTACCCTGCACCCAGGTCAATGCATCCATGGCTCCATGTAGAATGGCGGAGGCGTCCCAAAGCATGAACGGTTGTTGTCATCTCCAACTCCAATCGACACAGTTGACTCTGATGAGATCAGTTCGTTAGTTATCCCTGCACCCTGGTTTCATGCATCCCGCTTGACATTGTTCCGGCACCATCCACGTCAGCCTGTCTAAAAAATACGTGCGCGCCATTGCAGTGCCACGGCCTGCCTGCCCCACCGACGCTAGCTATGCAGTGGAGATGCCAGATTGCACAGCATGTCACGCTACCTGCCGCCACGACCAAACTCGTCGTAGACCAAAAAGTCAAACCGGGCCGGAGCATCAAACATGTGGTGGATTTCAATTTTCTAAAGCGCATTTGGTTAGGGAACAGTTGACAAAATCGAACATCGCCGAGGTTTGGGTGTGTTCACATGTCACCGACTCTGCACGTACTAGTATGTTTGCGTTTGTGTTGTATGTTAAAAAAAAATGGAATGAATCACTGAAGGAACGATTTTGAAAGCAGCGAAAGAACAGGGAGGGCATTGTCGGTGCAATCTGACGACACGAACACGATGTTGTGAATTGGAATACTGATGATGAAACTCTCTCCCAACCGATAAAGTTTAACGAATCCAACCGCTATCACATCCTCTATGTTTTTTTTTTTGCATCTTTCTGTTTCCAGTATATTTTTATATAAATAAAAAACGAATAAAGAGGAACATTGGATCGGCCACATTCTTTGGCTGCAATTATTATAAGCAACAAAAAAAAAAAAACACTTCTTGCGAGTCATGAGCCATGACTCATCATGCGTCCATGACCCACGTGCACAGGAACAATCCCAATCACCATGCTTCGTTTCGGACATGTTCGTTTCTGATTGTTGCACTATCCCAATCACTGCTGATTTGTGTACCTGCAACTGTGGCTGCTAATGAGTGCTGCAAACTGCAGCAATCCTTTTTCCTAAGAAAATGATAGTGTGTTAAACATAATGATAGAGGCGCAATGTACCAGTCTACTATATAGTTAAATTAAAAATAAAAAATAACAAACAATGGTTGAAAAAAGAGTTGATCTTCTAATGAGGTAGGGCAAGTGAGGTCCTGCATCAAAGTTTGGTGAAAAAAAGGGGCAAAAGAAACCTGACATCTGATGCGAGATCACCAAACACCCGTCCATGGTTGGATCACAAATCACACCAGCTTACTTTCATTTGATTGATAACGATACATTATCAGTCTATTCACTATAACAGCCACTGTAGCAACGCTATTGCTCTGTTGAAAAAAAAGATTAAGGGAAAAGCAGCAGGAAAACAGGGAGAATCAGACGGAGACAGCGCGCGTTCCATCCTTTTTCTTCCTGAAGATGTGCGTGTGTGTCGGAATTTTTCTCAGTTTTTCAAGGAGGAAGAAGGAAAGCCTAGGAAAGCCACCGCTCACCTTCTCTCCCCACCAAACACAGCTAACAGCTTGGTAGGAGGAAAAAGGCCTCTCCTTTGGCTTGCCTGCGAGTGGGATCTCTTCTTCCTCCCGCCGACAGCGAGAGAGTACGCGGCGGAGCGGCTACACCACCGCCTCAGCTCGCAACCCATGCCATCTCTGCCCATCCCTTTTGACTCCGGGGACCCCTCTCCTCCTCCTTGTCTGCCGAGGATCCCATCCCCATTCCCATCCCACTAGCTTCCTACTACTACTACTGCTTCCCCCCGTGCTCTCGATCTCTCTCCCCTCTTCCTCTGACCAGCCGAGCGTCAAGTGGCAGGGAGGGAAACAGGGAGCGCGGCGCGCGCGTGAGGATCAATGGGGACGGGGAGCGCGCGGGCGCTGCTGGCCCTGGCGCTCGCCGTGCTTCTCGCCTGCTCCGGCATCGCTGCCGTCACGGCGCAGGAGACCGAGCGGATCGAAGGTACGCGGCGGCGGCGCGCGACTCTCAATCTCTCTCTGCTTGTGCTCGTTGCCGTCTTGCTTCTGATCTGTAGATGAGCACGTTCTTGTCGGTTTGCACGACTCGAGCTGCTCGTTCTCTAAGGGACCTTTTTGCCTGTAGTATCATACATCTAGTAAGTTGGCAAAGCAAGAATTTTGGCATCTTTTAGTATGCCCACTTGATCTGTTAGGCCTCTGAATCCTGAATTCATATATGCTATTTGGTTACACATAAGCATAGGCCTCCGAATCTTGAATTCATATATGCTATTTGGTTATATACATAAGCATAGGCCTCTGAACCCTGAATTCATGTATGCTAAGCAGAATGCAGGTCGATCCTTTGGTGTTCTCTTCATAGTTGTTTGATCTGGTGCTTAATTTAGTAAAAAAATCACGTTTTTTTTTTAACATCCTGCTACTGCTCACATACATGCTTTATATTTTTGTGGTTGTCCAACTGATGCACTTTGTAGTGTCCGTTGTGAGAAATGTCCATTATGATACTTTTTTCATGTGTTCTATTATCCATGCCTATAATTTGTTTACCTGTTTTCAGTAGTATTGTCTTGTAAGTTGTAACTCATCAAGCAAGCGTACTCATGGAGCATTCGATGATACATGATGATAATCATGATTCATTCAGTTTAACGTAGGCCCACAATTCACTTTAGACATATAGACTGCCTAGCAAGCCTACTGTTGCTTCAGAAGATTTTTTAGCTAGGTATATTCTTTTCCCCACTGTTATGCTAGCCCTAATGCTGTGGCCTATAAAATGCAGGAAGCGCTGGTGATGTGCTGGAAGATAACCCTGTTGGGAGGCTCAAGGTCTTTGTGTATGATCTCCCCAGCAAATACAACAGAAGCTGCTGAAGAAGGATCCTAGGTGCCTGAACCACATGTTTTGCCGCCGAGATCTTCATGCACCGCTTCCTGCTGTCAAGCGCTGTCCGAACTTTTAATCCTGAGGAAGCAGATTGGTTCTACACACCCGTATACACAACATGCGATCTGACCCCTAAGGGTCTTCCCTTGCCTTTCAAGTCTCCTCGAATGATGCGGAGCGCAATCCAGCTGATTGCTACGAACTGGCCATACTGGAATAGATCAGAGGGCGCTGATCATTTCTTTGTCACACCCCATGACTTTGGTGCTTGCTTTCACTATCAGGTACAATGCTAGTAGATTAAGTAGCGGTTTCATGCATTTATTTATCCTTGTACTAATGAAGATTAGATGTTCAGCATTTCAGCAATGATAGTTTAGCAGTGCGTAGCGCTGAAACAACTGGGACATATATAATTTTTATAGTAAACATGGCGGCAATATGGGGTATCAAGATAATTCTATCAATATGAATGAAAAATGAACTTAATTGGTTCAGGGCTTCATGCTCCATATGTTCTTTTCCTTTGTAGAAGAAACATGCCCTAGATTTTAGTTAACTTAGATATCATTCTGAATTCCAAGCACCTAGTAGAAATAACCACTCACTAGACTTCCAGTCTTCCATTTGACTACTATTACAGTATTACTATCTGTTTCAGTATCTTGATGTTTCTGTAATAAGCACTTCTACTGTATCAGGAAGAAAGCAAGCAATTGGACCGGGAATCCTTCCATTGCTTAAACGTACTACACTGGTTCAGACCTTTGGACAGAAGAACCACGTCTGCCTGAAGGATGGGTCCATCACCATCCCGCCATATGCACCTCCTCAGAAAATGCAGACTCACCTTATCCCTGCAGATACCCCTCGATCCATCTTTGTGTACTTCCGAGGTCTGTTCTATGACACCGGCAATGATCCCGAGGGCGGTTACTATGCAAGGTAATTCATCTATATCTGTCTAAAAGCAATGCAGTTGACACCTTGCTCGTTTTCCATCCTTCCATTGCATCCTGGCTCTAGTCTCTGATGACATTGCCTGTTCTACAGAGGTGCTCGTGCATCAGTCTGGGAGAACTTCAAGAACAACCCGCTATTTGACATCTCGACCGATCACCCACCAACATACTATGAAGACATGCAGCGCTCAGTGTTCTGCCTCTGCCCATTGGGCTGGGCACCATGGAGTCCCAGGCTAGTGGAAGCCGTGGTATTTGGCTGCATCCCAGTTATCATCGCAGATGACATTGTCCTACCCTTTGCGGATGCCATCCCATGGGAGGATATCGGTGTTTTCGTTGCTGAGGAGGATGTCCCGCAACTGGACAGCATCCTGACATCCATTCCCACGGATGTCGTACTGAGAAGCAACGGCTCCTTGCGAACCCATCGATGAAGCAGGCCATGCTGTTCCCCCAGCCTGCTCAGCCAGGGAGATGCATTCCACCAGATTCTTAATGGTCTCGCGCGCAAGCTCCCGCATGGTAGCAATGTCTTCCTGAAGCCCGGTGAGAAAGTCCTGAACTGGACCGCTGGACCACCAGGCGACCTGAAGCCTTGGTAGCATCTTGTGGATCTGAGATGTATTGAGAACATGATATGTATACATGTGCCTTTGAATTACCATGGGTGCACATGGTGCGACCACAAGCCAAATGTACATTTTCTTTGTGTTTTTCCTTCTATAACTGTTATATATGTCTTCGTTTCTTTCCCCCCTTTCTCATTTACTAGATGATAAAGAGTGTCAAGCCTGTCGACCATATGTGGATATATCATAAATAGAGTGCACAAAGATTGTACTCGTGCTTATTGTCTGATCTCATTACATTATCCTACTGCACTGCCACTTACCGTACTATCCATGGGTTTGTGGTGCTCGACCTGGCTGGTTTTGATTCCCTTTGATTCCATGTGTCTGAATAATTAGGTGACAAAGCTGAAAGTGCTATCTAAAGCAAGATCATCATAGGAGAGGCTGTCCGATCTGCTGCTGATCAGGCAGCACGTCACTTCGGTCTTTTAACTGAATGTTGCTGAGTTCTCAAGGGATGTTGGTGCAATTGCGATTGGCCCTGTGATGTGAGGGCAGTAACCTAGAGAACGATTGCTGGTTGTTGATACAAAAAGGGTGGTGGTAGATGGGTTAGGAAATGAGGGTCAACATCAGGACCTGCACTTAGTTGGGATGTCACGAACTGAAATGGTAACTGATGGCAGTTCAGAAATGCATTTCAGAAACAAGGTCGTCTGTTGGGTCTGAAAATGCACGAACATTTGAAATGGTGGGAGTTTGTAATTACCCATTTTTTTATAAAAAACGTGCTTTAAAAAATGTTCCCTGAAACTTTGAGCAGCCCAAATTTGAAATTCAAATATGATCCTCAGTGCACAACAAAATATGATCCTGTTTACCACACGATAAAAAATCTTCGGTAAGTCTGGTTCGTGAGGTCAACGAAAGGAGGAAGGTAGAAAAAAACATTATGGCGTTCCACGACCTACCTAACTGGCTGTAGAAGACGACGAAGATGACAGCCTAACACTAGGCAGATCAGACGATCCAAGTCAAATATAGTAGGTAACGAGGACAAATTTAAAAGAGATTCTTTTGAAAGGAAAAATTAAAAGATAGCATGAAGTATGGCTTAAGCAAAGCGAAAAAAGGAGGAGGCAGTACCAGCAATAGCCTAGTACTACTACCGCTTTCCTGGAATTTTATTTATTTATTTTTCAAGAACAAAACCACTGCTGGCAGTGCTGGTAGGAGAGTCCATGGGAATGCAAAAAAGAAGAAAAAAAAAGTCATCTTTGTCTTGCAAACAAACACAGGGAACCTGGCAGGCACCCACCAGACCAGGACACCATCACCACCTCCGCCGACAGCGAGCACGGCGCGTCCACCAACAACATCCCTGCCATACTCGCTTTGACTCCGACGCGTCCGGTGGCGCCTAGTCTATTCTCTTCTCTCTGCCTGCCAAGAACCCCGCCAGTTGCCTACCACCTCTGCTAGACGGACTCCGCGTTCTTGCCTGAGCAGCTGCCGAGAGTGGAGGGGGCCTAATGGGGACGGGGAGCGCGACGGCGCTGGCGCTAGCGCTCGCCGCCTTGCTCCTCGCCTGCTGCGACGTCGCCGTCGTCGTCACGGCGCAGGAGACCGAGCGGATCCAAGGTACGCGGCCTCGGCCTTCACTTCGTCATCCCCTGCTTAATCTTTGATCCGATCAGTGAATTATGCGTTGCCTGCGCCCGTCGGGTGTTGATCTGGCGTTGCTGCTGGCCGGAGTGGATCTGATGTCGCGCGACGAATCCTTCGAGGCCCTGGGTAGGCGAGCGGGCGCGTAGTTGGCGAGATAGATCAGGTCTTACTGGCAGAGGTGCTCTCCCATTCAGTCAAGCGTTTTTTTCTCTCTCTCGAGGGTATTCAGTCAAACGTTCAGAGCGCGCAATAATTTCATCCTGGAAAGGAACAAAATTCAAATCTTGATATCAAACCAGCCATTACTTTTTTATGCAATCTGTAATGGATCATGATCCTACCTTGTATGCTCCAAAATGACAAACTCAATTACCTCAAATTTTTCATTTTTTAAGGAATTCAAAAACGAGTTTGCACCCACAACATTTGCGCTAAACGGATTCAGTACATCTATGGATGCATTTTGGATGTGCCATGTTTCAAAAAGAAAAAGAAAAAAAAAATCCGATTCATCGAATTACGTTTTTTAGTTCATTTCCATGTGTCCACCTAAGATATGTTCTCCGGTACATAATTTGCCCACTAACTACACTTATACTTATCGACCTCATAGAACTGCAACGGATTCTCCAATCAAACTCTTAATTGATGTGATATTTAGCTACACCCTGAGCCTACTAAAAGAATTATGCATATAACTTGCTTATGTGCCTACTTGTTATATAGTTTCAGTTATGCTGTGCCTGAAGGAAAAAAATATTTTTGCAAACCTAACTCCATTAAATTGTACTATTAGAATCATGATTTTTCCTCAATAGCCATTAAAAAGAACATGAGCTTACTTCTTGAGAGTTAAAGGTCAGCCAACAAGTGTTTATCAAGGTAACAAGTGATCAAAGCTAAGTAATTCCAAACGGGGTAACAAAGGACACATGCATATGAAATTTAGTGTGATGGTGAATAGGACCCACGGATGGTCCAACTATACTTGCCTTAAAATTAGGTCCTTTCTTCAAATCCCAAATCTTCTCGTAGAACTTCTTCTTGATCTCCAACTTCTTGAGCACCAACTTTCAGATCATCAACGCAAAGCTCACCGATTTGGACACGATTACGAGCACCACACAAGCATCCGAGCAATCATACACGAAGCAAACAATATGACTATATTAGAACAGTATACCAATCATAAATAAATAGAAAGGAAAGTTTATAAAATAACTCTAATCGTTTCTACGATCACATAGACGTCAACTTCACCGAAAACGGAGCTATAACGGCGACGATATGAATTTTCAAGTTTTTTTCTATGGACTAACAATGCATTAAATATGAACTTGAAATCTAACAGCGACAAACTGAACTAACAGTAGCACTGATGCGTAATTTACGAAATTACGAATCCAACGCATTTTGAATGGACCAAAACGGAGTTAAAACGGAGATTTTATTAGCAAAACAAAATAAGGGCAATTCTGTAATTTGCTGAAGACGTATTTTAGAAGGAATTATGTTTTCCATGCTTGAAAGCGTAAACTCATAATGCGCAAAAGGGCTGGTATTTCATGGTATTCCTAAAATTATTTGTCTAAAGGAAAACGGCCATAAATATGGGGTGATGTCATGCTTGTGTCATTGCGATGTCATGAAAGCAAGCAAGCTAGCTAAGAAGGAGGACATGGCCGAAGCTTTTCTTGGACTACGATGAACACAAAGCTCGGTTCGGGTTTTTCGAGCCAAAAATACACACGGACGTTAAGGACGATTGGTGAACTCACCTAGCGCTCGGTGGCGACATGGGGAACAGTAGGGCGGTTCAGACGGTTCGGCAATGGCGTGAACCATGCGAAGCTATGTTGGCGTACCGATTCGTCGAGATGGCCGGGCGGAGCAGAGAAAGGCGATGGCGTACATATGATGAACTGCACGGCATGTAGGGCAGATGGATATGTACAAAAGCATGACCTGGTGTCCTTCTTTGTGCGTGACACACAAAGATGAAAGATATATATTACTAGGATTGTTATGTGATAGCAGCGGGGTATATGGATCGATCCATGAACAGCATGCTTACTTGATCGAAGATGTAACTTGTAGGTGTTCTGGCTTGCTACTCTTCGTGGCCGGAAACGATTGACACATGAGTAGCTTGTCAGCTTGCATTGTTTGATAAAAAAATGACAAGCAACCAACAGGAAGGGGCATCACGTGGTAAATCTACCCAAAGGTGCTGCAGAGATGTTTTAAGAGACAAAGCAAGGAACAGAGAACGATTAGAAAATAAAAGATAAACTAAAAAGGGCATAGTGACAAGGGTTTGGCTTCACTTTGTTTTACAGACGATGGCCTCCTCTAGCGGTGATTTGCCTCTAGGTAGTTACGGACGAGGACTTGAGCGGCGAGAGGAGGCATGTAGATCGAACATCACACTTGCAAAAGCAACGTGCAGCAGTAGTAATCAATGGCATGGTGTAGTTAATGAAGAGGAAGGGAAACAAGGAGATGCTCACCCACAATTAGCCGACAAGGGCAGCGATGATGGTCCAAGCATGGCGGACGTGAAGAGGGCAGCATGCAGCGGCGACTTCAGTCCGGACGACCGGACGTGGCATGCATATCGATGTAAGGGGCAAATGGCCGAGTCTCTTTCGGATGGCTTGAGAAGACGACGAGCCAACGATCACCATCGGTTGGGGAAGGTGCACTACGTCGTGGCAACGGTGGCGAAGCCAACGGACGACGTGCCTCGGGTACGGCTCGTGTCTTCCGCGGCTACACGAACAACAACCGTGCGGCGGCGGGCCGAGCAAATAGGGCACGACGGCTCCAGGTCTTCGACGACGCTACACACGAAGGCACGATCTAGGATCAAGAGGCGGCGGCAAAGCAACAACTCGGCTCGAGCTAGGGTTTTCGATGCGGAACCTCTCGCGCTTTATAGGTCGCAGGGACGGGGTGGAGAGACGAGATTTGCTCGGATTAGAGTCCATCGTGTTCACGGCAAGAGAGACGGGAGTGCAACACGGGCTTCGGCCTAGCCGGGCTAGATAGGGGGCCTTACGTGAGGGGAAAAAGAATTTTTCCTTTTTTTTATTTTCAAATCTTTACAAAAGCATTTTAAAAACGGTTTTGAAACATTTTCAATTTTAGTCAAAACCACACACTCCAATAAATCGAATGCATTGGCATGAATGCACCAACAATGTTTCTAATCCTTACGATAAATTTTAGTTTGATGAAAAAAATATTATTTTCCTAGGTTTTTATGAGCACAAAAATGCAAATTAAATCAAGTTAACCCTATTTTCAAAAATTCAAATTTTGGGGTGTTACATTGGGCTTAGGTGGCCCAATTACATCCTGGTGTGAGCTCTTCTTTACTTCTTGAACCAATAGTACTTCTCAATAGGCAGCACAAGCATAGGCGACTTCGATGGTATCCAGATTACCTCACCCATTGATCCAAACATTCAACACAGATGGTGGATTCGAAGCTTCATGGGCAGGCAATGCCGAGTGAGGGAAGCAATCTATTTTCAGCTCTGACTCGTCGGTTAATCCATACTCACTCCCTAGCGAGTATCATCAATCCTACTTGCAACCGACATGCCCTCTCCTAAGGTGATGCTACCATTACTATGTCAATCTGAAGTATGAAGATGACAAAGAATAACATTCACACAAAACCTGAGACTACATCCCATCAAGGTAGGTCATCATGTAGTATGACCAATCTACTACCCAATTGGATATTGCCGAGGGTTACTTGAGAGGAAATCTGCTATTCGCATCATCAAACACATCAAAAGGTGCTTCAAAAATCCATAGTGTTTACCACTAAGAAGCAGAGCGGAGATTCCGCAAAACGGAAACCACGTGACTCACTTCCAAGGTGGCAACATAGGACTTTGTCCACACAAGTTCAACATTGGCACAACCCTTCATAGGAACACTGGCTATTAAAATGCTAATATGAATCATTTGGACCAAGAAGATTTAACCTTTACATGTAGAAGTCAAAGTTCTTAGGTCAAAGATATCCAAATATTCTCATGTAGAATTCAAAGTTCCTAGGCCAAGGACTCCTTAACTCGCCGGAAACCACCAAATTCCTCTTTCCACTAAGTAGATCCGGCAAGCTAAGCGAATCCTATAGCAAGCATCTTCAGGTAGCATTTTCTTGCATACTATCCATGTTCTCGGGTTAGGGATTCACTACCCTGGATATACCAAAAGTACTTTTCCAACCATACCAGTGCCAAACCTTACTTAAAATGTACCAATATTGAGCCACATTCCATGTCCCGATAATGCTTGAACAACACGTAAGGCCCATATTTTATGAATCTAAGGTCATACCGAATCACTCATGTCATGCATATCCAATGCATGACGGATTTTGGGTGTCGACTACGATCCTCATTCGGCGCAACTCCACTAGTACTACAAACATCCAATTCTGTGTAGAGACTTCGCCTTATCGCCAGGATACATTGGCTTCTTGCGAGATGGATGGTTGACGGTTGGGTACCATAAGATGGATGTCCAAGGATATGGCATTCGTCAAATTATCTCTCGAGACTAACTCAATGAAGGCTTTCACCTGATGAATTTTTTTTTCTTTTTTGATTCCCATAAAGAAGGAGTACCTTATAAGACATTAGAAGGTCTAACCCCCTTAAAAAGAATTCCAACCTCGATAAGGATTCCATGGAGTACAGATTCATCCCGCTGATCGGCAAAATCTTATATCCATTTAATCCATGCTGACTGCTCCAACCAATATTACTCGTACTTTGCTCTCAAAGCTCTCAGCTTGGACGCGTGGTTATTCATCTTACGAAGGATCGCCAAGAGTCAACATTCCAACATTACGATTCGATGAATAACAAACCTATTGCAAAACTTAGCATTTACCTGATAGCTATATTCGACCCAAAGGGTAGAAAAGTAGGTTTCGTATTATCGTCTACTCGAAAGACAGATCTGCTACGACTCTTTCCAACACTTACAAGACAATCAAGCAACCAATTTGGTTAGTTATCATTCTACATTCGGGCTGGAGAGCGACCTCTCATAATTTCACCGATAAGTTGCCTTTCAGCGTTAAAAGCATTCAAAAATAGTTGCATTTAACACCAATATAGACGTTATCCGTGAAGTGTATAAGAAGGGATATATGAACACTAAAGAAGTCAAGACCTCTTTTAGCTCGATGTTCATCCGAAGCTCGCCTAACACGAACAGGGTGTATCTACCTATAAATCGTAGGGAGAGAAATACACTTTCCACACGAGATAGTACGATTCTCCGGAGAAACTCTCAATTGTGTCCCCGGGTTACTAACTCTCGTGGTCTAACAAGTGATAGTTAGTGGTTTCTTCTAATCGTGTTATTCCTCGTCGCACTACAAGAGTGAAAACCTTAACGGGGTCAAGCCACCCTTGACTAGGTAACGAGAAATTAAATGGAACTCAAAGCAGGGTCGCGGAAAATAGCACATCGAGGAAATCTCTATAATGGGTCAAGATTTATCAACCGTGATACCTGCGCGTGCCGAGTAGCATTATGTGTCTGCAGCCACAGGGTGCTCTCGGTTTCGTCGCGGCACCATCAGTTAGTAGTCATGACACCACTACATATTTTTCATTCGAGATGCAATTTCACGCAACAGGATGGGTTCCTACACGAATGGATATTACGTGCAAGGATAGTTACAGGGTCATAAGATAACAAGGAAGGAAAACTGGATAGGCTCAACACGTGCATTCTCGGATACGTCTCATACCTAACGTATCAACCTTCCCGATATAAAGCGTACCAGGAAGAACGAGTTTGGTCAGGGGTAATTATCCCCAAACCAAAGTTAGCCTGCAACACCTAGACTGGAAATAATGGTTGAAATATTCCCACGCACGGTTAGGCTACCGACAACGTCAGGTTCTATACACGGGTCAAACTAGGCAAAGCTTCCATACCGTTCATCTAATAACCCTCACGAAGAGATATACGGACTAACCATAACAACAGTTGGCAGTCTCTACCACGTTTTCGCTGTGCCACTCCGATAGCACACCCAAGAGATAGGCGTATTATATACTTATAATCACAGGACGACTAGCGAGACATATCCTATTGCTGAAGGAGTGACGAATCAATCACGTCGATGGAATACAAGGTCATCAGGCTCCTGACAACACAGTTGCGATCTGGAGGACTAACCTAAAGCAACTTGCTATCGATGTTCAAGGGAGCGTTCCTGTCTACTTAAGTCCCATCATCAGAAAAAGACTACGAAGCATCAATCCCGCATTAAAAAGATGACAAAAATTCACCAGTAAAGAAACACAATACTAGCAAGCTTTTGATAACACGAACACATGCCGGAGAATCAAATTGAGAGGTTAGGAATAAGCAATTTTCTAGGGAGGGTTTTCACAACAAGAGTATTGCATTGGCAAAACTAGGATAATGGTCACGATCAAGAATTATAATACCAGCGCTTTCTCCTAGAAATCCAACCATGTGCCGGCCGGTCATCAGGGTGGTTCTAGGTTCCATCGCGGCACTATAAAAGCTTTAATCGAGACGATAATACAAATACAAAAGATAAAATAATTCCACCAAATGAATCAGAGTTTAAAATAAACATCTTGCGCAGCTGAACGGTGCGCGCAGGACAAGATCAGGGATAGTTGAGGTTTTTTTTAAATCAGGGATAGCAAAGGGATATCGCCGAAACGAACACAGCGTGTCATTTCGCAAAAATGACGACGAATGCCAAAAATTCACACATAAAAAAATTGGTCTAGACACGTGACAACAAGAAATCAACATCGACATGTCATCATCGGCCAGGGAGGTATAAATCAAATTCTTGCAAAAACGAGATTGAATTAACATTAAAACGATGTTGGAAATCCAAACCCAAAAGGGCTAGCGGACCAACGTACTGGTTCCGAACTATTACTAGGGATAGGTACATTCCATAAACCAAGCTTGTCATCATAAACCGATGAGATATAAAGCGAATCTACAAGGTCGAGATCATGTCAATATTAAAGCGACATCGATGTTCTAGGTTATTGTGCTAGCGATATCTTGTACTTGTTCCGGCTCACTACTCGGAACGGGTACATCAACCCAATATGCCACTACAGACAAGCTCACTGACCGACATATCATTGCACTAGCTACTTAGGATTACTTGCTATTACGCATGGACTAACGAAGCAAAGTATTATTCCTACGAAAGTTTTGCCACTAGGCCTATTCCACATGGTCATGGACCATGTTCTCAGCACCACTCGCTTTTCTATCATCAGTGTCGTCGATGTTGGGCACACCCTGGCTTCTTTTAGATCAGCCACTCTAGGAGGATTGAGTTGAAGCTGACTGTAGACCCACTACGGATCTCCTTGTAAAGCTCCATTGATGACGTCCAACGCGATCACCCGATTGCCCAGGCGATATTCCTCGTTCCGAAATTCATTCCGATGTTGCACAACTGTACCAAGGCGTGTTGCCATTGTTCAAGTAGGGCAAGTAGATCCTAAAACTGACTTTGCGCTACCAAGGCTTCATGCATGGCAACATTCTTTCGTTGCATAGCCCATTCCTTGGGAAGCGTTAATTGCGCAAGCAACATAGTCACCCTCTTTACGTTCTCTTCATATACCTTCTTCACTTACCGCTGCTCAGTGGTGACGTAAACAGACTCATGAGTAAGAGACTCCAATGCACTCTCTCAAAACAAGAGTAGCTCTTTATCACGGCAAACATTGCACTGCTAGCAATACCGTTGCTATTCTCAGCCTCATCCGTACCACCAACAAGTGTAGTCTCACTAATCTGGCGCCACACAGCATGGTATGGATCACCCTTGGAAACCACACCCTCGCAGTGGCACGAGCAACCTCATCTAGACATCTCTTAAGCAAATCCCTCAGGGCTTTATAAGCAACTATATTCGCACCTTCCTGAGGGTTCCTGCCTCGAGCGATAAAGCGGCGGCCACACCAAAGTGACTCATCTTCGCTCTTGGCGGGAATCACAACTTTGACAAGGAGTAAACTCAGGCGTTGACCTACCATCTCTTTACTCCACTGGTAGTGAGGCTCTTTTCCCGTGGTATAATCCACAAAGTGCAGAACTCACCATAAAAGAGATGGCATTCCAAATTCCATCAGAAACTTCTTGATTCCATATGGCTCACAAGTGGCAAGCTGATGTTGTAGAGCTTCTGCTTTGGTTGTCTTGGGTTTGCGGTGCTTCCATCGTGCCTTTTGTACAACCGATTTACAGCCCTCATGAGACGAAGGTTATATTGGTCAATTTTTTATCGAAAGAGAAGCATTCATTTATAAGGAGAGAAATAGTGTTGCACCCATGAAATGATCATGTGACATGATGCATGCACGTTCCATACGTCCTCACAAACCTAGAAAACGATAGATTCTAGCGTTTTAGACGGTGGCATACATACGACTCTCAGGTAGCGGAAACTAGCCGAGCTACACGAACTTGCGTGGTTAGTGTACCTGCAGAAGATTCCATTTCAGCCCAAAATCCCATATGAATGCAAGCGACGTAAAAACTCGGCACCTTAAGAATAAGGTCAAAGCTCCGATTACAACTAATCCTATCCACACCCCCTCCATGCAGGCATATCCCCGATATTCCTGCATGTAGGTGCACGCTACCCGAATCATTGTCAGAAGACGACATCCCACACATGGGACACTTTCATATAAACATGTGTGGAACACGTGAATAATCCGATGTCATATAAGCACTCCCCTAGATCGGCAGTGTATCCAATCATGCTCTCGCAACTCACACTTACCTTGGCGTTGAACCAACATTACCTGAGCGTAGAGGTAAAATGAACCATACATAACCATTCAAGTGAATGGCCCCCATACATATCCGTCGTGTATAAGCGCGACAAAGGAAAATATGATGCAATACCCAAGGTTAGCCTGTTAGATAGCCACCTAGTAGTCCTTAACTGGGCATATAGGACACTGCCTCTGGCACACTTTAGTTTTGAACTCATAGTTTTCAATCACCTATATAACTAGAAGTTGGCAAATTGTTTTGTAACACAAATCCTTTTGTTTTTAAACACTCAAGTGAACAGTAAGTGCTGAACCATGGAGCTGATACCATCTGTAAAGGAAATGACCAAATAATATAATTACCATGCACTAATCTAGCCACCGTGGCAGCTTAACTAGTATGTCGCAATCATATCAGCCCGGTAGTCCGCGAAATCCCGAAAGATCTCGAACTTTCTCAAAATCACACCCGAATCGCAAAGTTCAGCAGTTCCCATTCACTTAAGTTACTTTTTACAATCTTTATAATTACACCACAGGTTGCAAATATTATATAATACAACTCAGGATTTACAAATAAACAGCGAAAGAGAATATTCTTTGCAAATACACCCACACCTATGTATTAAATATATAGTGCCAGCTCAGGGTCGACTCCGTCAGAAGCATGTAGATGAGATATAAGAGTTGACTTGCCCGAAGTCTATTCCTCCCATAGTGGGATATAAGTCCACCGTGTCGCCACAGCGGTAGTCTCCAAACCTACAACAAACAACATTGGGAATTGCACCCTGAGTACGTTGTACTCAGCAAGACTTACCAGACTAAAAGAAAATAAAGACACTTTGGTGGATGCCAGGCTTTATAGTGGGGTAGCCGACTCCTTTGTTTGCCAAAAAGATGAGCTTATTAATAACAATTTAGTGACAAAAGGAACTCTCTAGCTTATCCAATTAAGTGGATCCCGCCATTACTACATTAGCACCGCAACTACTCACATTTTAGGTAGAAGCAATCAACATTAAGTATCTGCATTGATTGAGTAATCATTAAACCAACATGAATGAACATAACCAACTCGCACAAAAGATATTATTGGCGACCATGCCGTGTCTCGATCAAGTGTTCACCGTCCAGAACGATGGCGATTATAATCGATTGCAAACCCCGGCGGGGTATTCCTCACACAAACCACATGATTCCCGTCCGAATCGATTAGGTCACCTTGATCTACTCGAGAAAAGACGCGGGATCAACAACTCACCACCATGACCAAGGAACTCCCGATGCCAGAGGTTAAGAGTGAACTCATAGACATGGAACACCCGCGAACTCATAGACATGGATCGCCCGCGAACTCATAGACATGGAACGCGCCTCCCGGGAAATGGACTTACAATGGGCACCTTGTTTTCCCCTCCCCCATCGCCGGCATGGATACCTGGAAGTTGAAACCCGGCCCAAGTAGATTCTAGGCTTCGCGGTCGAGCACTCAGGCTCTTCCAGCTATCTGTGAGGCATTGTTCAACATGATCGAGGACGTACAAAGCCATATTTCTTTAAAGATGATTTAGAAGGCCACATGGTTATGTTCATATGCAATATCTCACTAATCTCAATCCGAAAGGGGTAGTAACCACCTATACTCACAGATGATGGTCGATCATCCAGCTTCTACCGATTAATAGAGCAGGCCTAAGCATGTAGTCGATTCTGTACGTAAAGTAGGATATTTCTGGTGGCAAGGTAGTCCTGATGCAACTACGGTTCCAATCAACGCCTATAACTTAATGCATCATAAAGAATAAAAGGACGCAAGGTAAAACATTTGCAAACTGTAGGAGGGATGCTCCGGGGCTTGCCTTAGTTAGCAGATCAGGGTGTAGCTCCAGGTACTCGGCTACTCCACGTCGAGTTCCTGGTTCTCGATCACTTCTCGTGCGGAACTCCGTTCGCGACTTGTCCTTCTGGATCCTTGACTTCACGACGAATGTTCTACACGCGGTCCTGGAATGATGCATGTGCATATGTATGAATACATAATTGTCGAGGTGTATGCATGCTCATGGATGATAGTTGCTCATGTATAAATGGCTTATTTAACCTTCTACAACTATCACTAGCAAACAAGCCAGTAAAGCCAAAGACCTACACAGTCATAATCATCTTAGCTCAATCATCAAGGCACACCAAATAACAATCAATCATACATAGTCCAATCACTATGAGTCATCATCATTATGCTCTACACACAACATCACACGATTGAACTTCACTATCAACCATAGACCTACAATTGGTAGTCTAGTAATAAAATCATAACTGAAGATCTATAAACCCCATGAACATGAAAGAGGACAATCTGGAAAGCTTATTAAATTGTCCATCAAACATCTCAAGACATCAAGACCTGGTTATTAAGTTAACTAAGCCTAAATCAGCTAACAACAGAATTAGGTCCTGACAAAACAACAATTACAGATTCCTGTCTATCGTAAAGCAATGGCCATATCTCCTAAACTATTGATCCAATGGTCACCAAATTTCAACAGTAGACAGATACCTAACTATCATCTAAAGACAAGATTCCTAGAAAACCAACCTATAATTGGGTTAAGCATAGCATCATGGAAACAACCCCAAAATTATGCAACTATGAGTTGAACAGCAACCCATATCTACATACATTATAAAATCCTATAAAAATTACAGTAGATAACACATGGCAATGCCAGTGCATCATCCAAGTTTCACCCCATTTAGATGATCCTACTTGCCTACACAAAAATGACATGGCAGCACACATAGAGGGTCCTAAAAATACTTTGTACTACCAACTTGACCAAACCATGAATCCAATCATACACAGAGCTACATTATGGCATATAAGGAGCCTACAAAAAGTATCAATCCCAAACTCAGCCTCTATAATTCATTTATGAATTATCCTAAGAGACAAGCAATGAGGCCACTTGAACTACAACTCTATAAATCTACACAGGAAGCATGCATGATATAATTATCATATACATAGCATGGCAACACAAGACTAACACAACAAGAACCATATTTTTCAGAGCATTCTATGAATTACTATGCATTTCCTAAGATTGTTTGCAATCCAAGAATTAAATCTAAACTCAATATACAAGTATCACAAACAGGGCATTGTATATTTTCTATGCATAGAGCAACTCATAAGATAAATCTAGGAACTTGAATCGTCGGATTTGGGCCAATATTCATGGAGATATGAATTTCTAAAGCTTTGTACCAAAATCTGGAAATCTATTTACTAAAACCGAGTAGGACAAACGCTTTACGCATAGACCCCCGAACTGTTCCCAAATTGCGCAAGGGTGGATCTGAGAACTGTTGTGCATGCGCTTCTTGCAGAAAGGACCTCTACCTTCGTCAAATTCTAGGACGAAGTCCCTGGGCGCGGGAAGAGCAGAGGAGGCGGTGGAGCTTGCGGCCCTGACCGCTGCGGCCGTCCTCCTGCCAAGGAGACCGGCGGTGAGGTTCCAGGGGACCAGCGCGCATCCACGGGACTGCCCAGCCCAGCCTGCGACCGGCCGAGGCGGCTCGGCCACGCGCGTCTGCGGCGGGCGGGATGACGGCGCCGGCGGCTCCGAGCGGCAGCGGCTCCAGGAGGGCGCGCGCGAGAGGAGCACAGAGGGAGGCGAAGCGGCACGCGGCGGCACTTGGCTAGCTGCGGCACAAGGCAAGACCGCGGCAGTGGCTTCCACGGCGGCGGAAACGACGATTTCCTCCGTGGCCACTGTCGTCCGCGCCGAGGAGAGATGGAGGTAGGCGAGGGCAACGCGAGTCTGCGCGCGAGGCGGGCGTGGGTCAAGGCGGAGCTACGGCGAGCAGGACGTGGTGGAGGCGACGCTCACGGCGGCGGCCAAGCTTTGCAGCGGCGCTGTAATGGCGTCGCTCGCCCGCGCCGTGCCGTGCGAGGGAGGAGGAGGCAGAGGAGTGAGGGAGAGAGTGAGGGGAATGGGGACAGGGTGAGGCCGGGCGTCCCCCTTCCCGGGTGAGGTGGCCTCTGGCTTCTGGCGTCGAGGGCCACGCGGCGGCCATGCTCCTCTGCGAGCAGAGCGGAGCGGCCACGGGGCCTGCCTGTCGCCCTGGAGGGGCTGACAGGTGGGTCCCGCAGGTTTTAGTTTTTATTTATTTTAAAATGAAATCGGCACGATTCTTAAAGCGCTCATATCTCCCAATCTAAGCCGATTTAGAAAATACTTCCAACACGAAAAAGCTTTGTCTTGAAGAGTACAATATTTCCTTAGAAGGAAGCTTGGCCAAATTCTGGATAATTTTTGAAATATAAATTCCCAAATAAAATACCCTTTTAAAATTCCCTAAAAAGGGAGACAGCCCCTAGGCTGACCTTTTTCCTCAAAAATATATGCCTTCCACCCATTTTCACAAAAAGTGGTCTTTGGGAGTTTTATTGCTTATAAAATTTCCTAACTAAAAGCTTTAGACCTCTAATTCATCTGGGGTGCCCGGAAAATACTTTTCGACACTTCTAGCAAGCACTTTCCAAAAAGCTAAGTCAAGGTGAGACATATTTTAATTAACTATGGTCATTAACATGACCCTCTAACAAAATTAAACTATTTATTATGTCTAGGTGTAGTTAATGAGCATCACATCAAGCACTTGTGCTACTTTATCACAATCACAAGCATTCCCAACACAATCCAAGCAAAACAAGCATCACACGTGCAATCATGTCAAGACAGTGATTAGATGCTAATGATGTGATCACTCATGATGTGCAGAGCTAATGCATGGCTAACATCCAGGATGTTACAAGGCGTCCCTAAGGCGCTCCCGAGTTGGAGGCCCATTAGAAACCCTAATCCTTGTCCAACTCAGGTCTAACCCGAATTGGGCTTCCAGCCCCTTAAGCGTGCGACCCTATGGGTTCAGGCACACATAGACATGGCCCGAGTACACCTACTCGCCCAATAGTTGACAGCGGCCTCTAGCAAGGCGTGACAACTCCTATGCGTACGTAAAGATCATATCAGACGAACCACCACAAACCACATACATGTTATTCCCTTGCCGCATGATATTTGGTCCAACTCGTGGGTTAACTCTTAACCCAAGCACGGCCATGCATTTGTTGATCCAATCACTCGAGTGATCCAGTGATATCTCTCTCACATAGAGAGGGGCAAGTTCCATCTTGATTGTCTATGTCTCACAGCATGTTTCTCGACAAACCCGAAGACTATCTTTATAACTACCCAGTTACGGAGTAGCGTTTGACAATCCCTAAGTAGGACGTTTCACATCTTGAGTACATACAATAATCTCAGGTCTAAGGACATAACGTACATGATGTGTAAAGAGATAATAACAAGAACATCTCACGTCAGGTCTGTCCAGCCTACATGTCATACATGTGCCCACATTATTAGTTTGACATCTCTATGTCTATGACTTGTGAAACATAGTCATCAACTAATAATGTGCTGATCTAATATTCATGTGCGCTGTTACATGAACTCCGATCAGGGACAACATTTGAATAACCATACAAGTAAAAGAGTTTCACAAACAATTCACATAATTGCCAATCGATACAAGTTGTCTTCAATAGATATTCAATGAACATATAATATATCATGGATACAATCACAATATCATCATCTCTATGATTACCTCTAGGGCATACTCCCACCAGTTTAATTATGAAAATTCATTTTAATTCACTTCCAATTTGAATTCAAAATTGAATTAAGAAACCTAGGGCAAGTTTAGAAACCCAAATTCAAATCCAAATGTGGAGCTCAACTTTAAATGTTGCACTTGAGTCCATGCCCTACACTTGACACTAGTGTAAAGTACCACCTTACACATCAAATTACATAGGGAATAAACCAATATTTGAGATGGCATTCTAAATTAGGGTTTTTGGTTTAAGTCGCTCATCATCTCATGTGCACAAGCAATCTATGAATAGAAACTTATTTAGTGAATGCACATCAATAATTGGCTAAGCATGAATCAAACAAGCCACCCAAAAGCATATTTACCTAGGGTAAACATCAATCCAAGTCATAGAACAAAAGTTAATAGAATTTTACTTGTGAAGATTGATTTATTAACCCCTCTAAGATTTTGACTTATTAACTAGTTTTTAGGGACTTAACCATAAAGATGATTAAGTGTGGCAACTAGCATTAACCCAACTCTTGGAGTTCTGTTTTGACATGTTTGATCTCAAAACATGAACAAACTTTTTACTCAAGGAAAAGTTCATACTCCACATAAAATAACAAAGTCATTCTAACAAAATTATATTACTTACACAATTGCTCTTATAAAAAGACCCTAGGAAACTATATTGACATCAACCAAAGGAATAAGTAAAGCATGTCATATGCATACACAACATGATATAAACTTAAACATGAAATGCACCTTATGCCTTAATGCACAATAATAAAGCATGATCATTACTTAATCATGTTTTAATTAGTATAGTAACATCAAATGTGTTACACCCCCTTAGGTTTCGTTTGGATATGCTTAGATTGGCGGGGATTGGAGGGAATCCTGGCCTCTGGTGGCACCCAATCCACGTCGAGATTCGTCACACATGGATTCACAAAAACTACACTTGGGTAACGCCGGGTTGGAGAAAAACCCACACGATCCACTCCAATCCAAGGGAGAAAAGTTTATCTTCACCCGAGGCCGGTATGGCGCACCGTTCTCGCGTTCGCGAGTCGGAGCCTCGCTATCGCGCATGCGACTCTGCCCCCTTTCCCGACTCGTCGTCAGGTCTGCCGGCGACGACACTACCACCGCTCGCACTTGAAGGTATGCTCTCTGCCTCCCGCAGTCCTCCTCGGCCTCATCCCCTCTTCACTCTCCTTCTCCTGAGCCCCTTGTTTGGGTTTCATTACACTGTGGTGGCGGGCGGTGGCCCCTATTATTGGCTTTCTTAAAAGCCGATTAATTCTCCAAACAATGTGGAAGAGGCGAAGGGGAGATCTTTTTTCTTATCACAACCTTTTATGTTTATTACCTACTAGTCTGTTCCAAATTGTAGTTTGTTTGACTTTTTCATCTCAAGTTTGACCACTCGTCTTATTCAAAAATTTGTTCAAAATATCACTTGTTTTGTTGTGGCTTGCTTTATTAACAAAAGATTTTTAAGAATGACCTAAATTTGACTATGTTTTCTCAATTTTTTTAATAAGACGATCGGTCAAACTTGAGGCAAAAAAAGTCAAACGAACTACAATTTGGAATGAAGGGAGTATTTTTTAACTTTTTTATATGACGAGGTAAACCTATTTTTCAACTATTACATATAATCTATACCTATTAAGAAAGCACCAAAATTTTTGTTCACTTTTTTCTTTCGCTTTTTTCTTCCGCCCGCGCCCAATTACATCGGCTCTGTCTAAATACATGGTGGAAACGGAGATTACGGTGGAAAAGAGAATAAAAAAATTCAGGGTTCCACATATAAAAATGCAAGAGAGAAAGAAAAGGTGGAAGGACTTTAATAGTTTTTGAAATAGATTAGGGTTTCGATGTAAAATGTTAGAGATCTTATAAAATTCACTAAAAATCATAGAACAATCAAAAAAATACAAAACCAATTTTGTTATATTCATACAAATATGATCTATCCATATATGTTATAAATCTTGTTAGGTTGTGCTTTGTCTATCTATAGGTGTACTAAATCATCCTTGCATATGCTGCATGCATATAAGTTCGAATACACAGAGGTCCCCACCGTTTGTGTCTCCCAAGCCTTCCCTGACTTTTCGTTGTCCGATTCCTGCCCAAGATAAGCCTCAGTGCATAGCCCACACTTTTCAACACTTATTATGTTGGTGTCTGCATTAAGTTTTGAGAGGGAAAATTTACATCATCTGTGAAGTTTTGATAAAAAATAAAACTTATTTATATTAAAATATGGATTAGTCATTTGACAAAACTAATTATTTTGTGAACCGGAATGTTGGGCAGTATGTAGTTCCTGACAAGGGCTGTCATGTGTACATCGGCTCCGTCTCAAATATGTGGTGGAAACGAAGATTACGGTGGAAAAGAGAATAACAAAATACAGGGTTCCAGATGTAAAAATGCAAGAGAGAAAGAAAAGTTGGAAGGACTTTAATAGTTTTTGAAATAGATTGGGTCCCCGATGTAAAATGTTAGAGAGCTTGTAAAATTCACTAAAAATCATAGAAAAATCAAAAAAAATACAAAACCAATTTTGTTAGGTTCATAGAAATATGATCTATCCATATATGTTATAAATCTTATTAGGTTGTGCTTTGTCTATCTATAGGTGTATTAAATCATCCTTGCATATGCTGCATGCATATAAATTCGAATACACAGAGGTCCTCACCGTCTGTGTCCCCTAAGCCTTCCCTGACTTTCTGTTGTCCGATTCCTGCCCAAGATAAGCCTCAGTGTATAGCCCTCACTTTTTAACACTTATTATGTTGGTGTCGCATTAAGTTTTGAGAGGGAAGATTTACACCATTTGTGAAGTTTTAATAAAAAAACAAAACTTATTTATATTAAAATATGTATTAGTCATTTGACAAAACTAATTATTTCGTGAACCGGAATGTTGGACAGTATGTACTTCCTGACAAGGGATGTCATGTGAAAAAATAAAGAGAAATCTCCTGTCATAATCATCGGTGGATAGACCAATTCTAAGAGCAACTCCAGCAGTGCTACCAAAATGAGAGTCCCTAAATGTCCATTTAGGCTGCTACCAATCTTTGTACTACCTATTTTTTTCCTTTAACTCTGGCAGTGCTACCTAAATGACTCTACCTAAACTTATTCTAGTAGTGTATGACACGTGGGTCCCACTTGTCATCCTCTCTTTGTTCTCTCCTAAGAGAATTGCCGACAGCTGCGAGCAGCGGCGGCCACACAACCGCAGGGTGCAGGGGCTGGCGAGACGTGTCGAGGGGGGTGGGAGGAGCGGCGGCCGTGCAATGGTGGGGCGCAGGGGCCAGCAGGCTGCGCCAGTAAGTAGGGGCGGCCGCACAGGGGCCGTCGGGTAGCGGGTACCGAACGCGCGTGCAGGCGGGAGCAGGGGCGGCCGCGCACGCCGGCGAGGGGAGAGCCGCCACGCCCACGCTCTGGACCGTCGGAGATGGGATCTGCGCCGGCGAGCGCGAGGATGGCCACGAACTCCGGCAAAGGAGTTGGCGGAGGAGCCCTCCGGCGAGTACCGACGCCCACTGCTGTAAGGTCCTAGATGGCTAGAGGGGGGTGAATAGCCTATAAAAATTTCTACAAACTCACTAAGCAAACTTCGTTAGATACACAAACGGCGGAAAGCAAGTTTTGCTTAGCCTACTAGATGTTGCAAGCCTCCTATCCAAACAATTCTAGTAGGTGATCACTAGCACAAACAATAGCTACCACTAGTGATCAAGAGTTCTACCCACGGGATTTAATCTACACAAGGAGTGGTTCCCGACCGACCACACAAGCAATTCTACCCACGGGATTTAGTCTACACAAGTTGTGGTTCCCGACCGACCACGCAAGCAATTCTACTTTGCAAGAAAGTAATCAAAGTAATACAAGAGAGGGTAGGAGCGTGTTATACCAACGCGTAGAGTCGAGGTTGCCAATCACCAATAAGATGAACAATCAATCACAATCGGCAACACACAAAGGATGATGACCAATCACCGGGAGACAAGATGAACACAATGATTTATCCCCGGATGTTCACTTGGGCACCGCCAAGCTACGTCACCCGTTGTGTCGACCAACACCTAGATGGTTCCTCGGTGTGACCCTCAAGTCACTAGCCCTCAAGGCTCGCCCGCAAGGCACCGCAAGACACCACTCTCAAGCGAGGTACTCAACGACACGCGCAATCCACTAGGATGCTCTTCGTGATCCCCACGAGGTGAGCTCAAACCTCTCACAAGCAACCGGAGGTGGCCAAGAACAATCACCTTCTCTTGCCAACGCCTCCAACAATCTCCAAGCCGGCTAGGAGCGGTACTCTCCAAGAGTAACAAGAAATCCACCGGCTAAACCACCCACAAGTGCCACTAGATGCCCTCAAGCAATGCAATGCACTAGGTGATTCACTCAATCTCTCTTAGGATGAACAACCAAGCAAGGGAGATGAGTGGGAGAGAGTCTCTTAGCTCATAGAATGCACAAGGGATGAGAAATGGCCAAGAGACCTCCCCAAGGGCCGGCCACCTTCTATTTATAACCCCTCAAACAAATGTGACCGTTACCCCCTCGGGAGGCCGAGCAGTACGCGCCGGACGCGTCTCGCGCAAATCGCCGGACGCGTCCGCGCTTCTTCCGCGCGAGCCAAGTCGACCGTTGGCTCCGCGTTCAATCTTGTCCCGCCACGTGTGCGCCCGGCGCGGCGGCGCGCTCGCCATCGCGTCCGGCGCTCGCGTCCGGTTCCCGAGCCGCGCCCGGAACTTTCGTTCGCGTCCGCCGCTTCTCGCCCGCCGGCCCGGCGCCATGCCGAGGCTCGGCACTCGCCGGACAAGATGTTGATTTGCCGCGTCCGCCGCGTGCGTCCGCCGCGAGTCCGCTTCGACCAAGTCGCCATCAGCACATGTCAAGACACAATGCGCCGGACGCGTCCGGCGCTCGCCATAAGGCGCGCGTCCGGCGCCTCCGCAGAGCCGCTTTCGCCGTGTCGTCGATCCAAGTTCTCAGACATGCTATCCAACAAGTATACCAACTTGAACAACAGAGATAGCATGTTTCCAACAACAATTTGCATCCGGCGCAATGGAAAATATGCCTCCAATTTTCCCGAAAGCGCCGAATCCCGCCTCGCAAGCTCGGCGGGAGGGAGAGAGGGACCCAAGCCCAACTCAACCCTACAAACCACAGCGCGAACATTCGCCACCTTTGTAAATGTGCCAACACCACCAAGTGTACAACTCCATGTGCTTGTGTGTTAGCATTTTCACAATCATTTCCCAAAGGTTAGGTTAGCTCACTAGGCCCTACATGCAATGCACTTCATGAATTCACCTAGTGGCACCCTTGCGTCGAATAGCCGATAAGACTTCCCCTCTTAATAGTGCGGCTATCGATCCTAAACCACTCACACCCTCTATGGTGTCTTGAGTGCAAAACAAAATGGCCCTATCGGTTATACCTTTGCCTTGAGCCCATTTTGTTCCTCCAAATGATATGAACACTTCACACCATCATGTGACCGTCTCGATCCATCGACCTCGACTTCACTTGCCCTTCACCGTGCATCGGTCCATCGGCGCCTAGTCTTGCCCGAGCTTCACCATCGCATGGTCCTTCACTCCGAAGCCTCGACTAGCCCTTCACCTTCAAGACCGGTCCATGGAGCCAAGCATCGTCTTGATCTTCATCTTTGATCACATGACACGTGTCATGCTTCATATTCTATATGCTCATCGTGTGGACAACCTTTCTCTAAATAAACCACTTAGATAAACAAGGTTAGTTCTAGGTTTCATCAATTAGCCAAAACCAAACTAGGGACTTTCAATCTCCCCTTTTTGGTAATTGATGACAACCTCAACAAAGATGATTTTATAATAAAGATTTTTGAACTTGTCATACTTGTCCAATCGTTAAGCTCACAAGAGGAATTTGGACAACTATAGCAAGTTCGGTTTTGGTAGTATTGCTCCCCTACATATGTGCATAGAGTTTGGATTTGAAGCTTTGCACATATGCATGGATAGAAGTGTGGGGAGAGTAATTCTACCAAAATGATGCTAAGGTGTAAGAAATGGACCTTTGAAGCGTGATACCAATCGGAGTTGCAATTTACACCATCCTTAGCACCATGAAGTAACTAGACATCCATCAAAAACTCAAGAACCCCGTGAGATCAACATTATAAGCAAAGTTCTTGAACCACTTGTAAAGTAAGGGGAGTCTAGTTACAACCTATGCATGCTAGTAGATCATTTCACCAATCAATCCTATACTAGCATTGCACCACACAAGCAAGAAGACACCACTTGTATAAAACTTTGAAACTAGGTGCTATGAGCAAGTCATATGAGAATGCACAAACAAATGCAACAACTCGTTCATGAGCTTGCTCCCCCTATTTGTGTGCATCAAAATTTTATTTACCCCTTTATCATGTTCAATCATCTTTTTCTCTCCCCTTTGTCAACAATTGCCCAAAAATGGGATCAAATTGTGGAGAGAAAAGAACTTTGATGGAGTAAACAAAACTTTAGTCAAATTTGGTTCAATCTAGACCACTTGCCAAAGATATTTAATTCGGTTTGAACCAAAGACAAGTTTCTTCACACCTCATGACAAGGGTTATCTTGCCTATGTTGAATTAAACACTTGTAGCAAATATTCTAGATTCAACACTAGGATTGCAAGCCCACAAACATGTCATATGTCACCACTAGATCAAGCAAAGCATAGAAGCAATAGTGGTAAACATATATACATCAAACACATTTGATTTATCATGAAGGCTCCAAATGCACCTTGTATGTCTACATGTGCTACCACAAGTATAATCCTAAGAATGAATGACATGTCAACCAATGGTACCTTGCTTTGTCGAAGGAGAGGCATGTCAAGTAGTGGTGGGGTGCATTCAACACATGTTTGAGAAATCAAGAATGTTCAACTCATTCCTTAGCTTGCAAAACCTTCTTTCATCAAGTGGCTTGGTGAGGATGTCGGCAAGTTGATCATCGGTGCCCACACTTTCAATGGAAATGTCACCCTTTTGTTGATGATCTCTTATGAAGTGATGCCTTATGTCAATGTGCTTTGTTCTTCCATGTTGAACCGGGTTTTGTGTCATCTTGATTGCACTTTCATTGTCACAAAACAATGGCACATTCTTGAAGTTGATGCCATAATCCTTCAAAGTTGACTTCATCCAAAGCAATTGTGCACAACAACTCCCGCACTAACATATTCGGCTTCGGCGGTAGAGATTGCCACACTATTTTGTTTCTTTGAGGACCATGACACAAGTGATCTTCCAAGAAGTTGACATGTACCACTTGTGCTCTTTCTATTGATCTTGCAACCACCATAGTCGAGTCCGAATATCCAATCAATTCAAATTTTGACCCCTTAGGATACCACAATCCAACATCTCTTGTTTGCTTCAAGTACCTCAATATTCTCTTTGCGGCCGTGAGATGACTCTCTAGGTGAGGCTTGATATCTAGCACACATGCAAACACTAAACATGACATCCGGCCTTGATGCGGTGACATAGAGTAGGCTTCCAATCAATGACCGATAATCCTTTTGATTCACCATATTGCCATCATGATCACTATCAAGATTCCCATTGGTGCCCATTGGAGTTGAGATTGGCTTTGCATCTTGCATTCCAAACTTCTTCAACATGTCCCTTATGTATTTCCCTTGACTCACAAATGTCCCATTCTTCAATTGCTTGACTTGAAGACCAAGGAAATAGCTAAGTTCACCAATCATGGACATCTCAAACTCTTTTGCCATCATTTCACCGAATTCTTCACAATATGCTTGATTGGTTGATCCAAAGATGATATCATCAACATAGATTTGCACAATGAAGAGATCATTACCAATCTTCTTGGTGAATAGAGTAGTATCAACCTTGCCCATAATGAACCCCTTGGAGTGAAGAAAAGTCTTCAATCTCTCATACCATGCTCTAGGTGCTTGCTTCAAGCCATACAAAGCTTTCTTCAACTTGTACACATGGTTGGGTTTCTTCTCATCTTCAAAACCGGGAGGTTGCTCAACATATACTAGCTCATTGATGATCCCATTGAGAAATGCACTCTTGACATCCATTTGATATAACTTGATATTGTGGGCACATGCATAAGCCAATAGTATCCTTATTGCCTCCAATCTTGCCACGGGAGCATATGTTTCATCATAGTCAAGACCTTCAACTTGAGTATAGCCTTGTGCAACTAGTCTTGCTTTGTTTCTAATCACAACACCATCTTGATCTTGCTTGTTCTTGAAAACCCATTTGGTTCCAATGACATTGTGATCCTCCCGCCTCTCAACTAACTCCCACACATCATTTCTTGTGAAGTTGTTGAGCTCTTCTTGCATTGCCATGATCCAATCGGCATCATCCAAGGCTTCCTCAATTTTCTTTGGCTCTTTGGTTGACACAAAAGATGCATACTCACAAATCATAGCCACTCTTGATCTTGTTTGTACACCACTTCTAATATCACCAATAACACTATCAATTGGGTGATCTCTTGCAACATGTTGTGGTTGTATCACTTGCACTTGATTGCTTGAGCTTGGTTGATCACTTGACTTGTCCTCGTTGAATGAACTAGCACCATGATCTTGCACTTGAGCATTGCTAGCTTGTCTCAATGGAGAGTTGAGAACTTCATCTTTATCATCTTGCACATCAACCACTTGCTTTGCTCTTATGTCACCAATGTCCATGTTCTTCATAGCTTCAACCAATTGGTTTCCACCAACATCTTCTAGATTCTCATCTTCATCTTGTGATCCGTTGGTTTCATCAAATTGCACATCATGGACTTCCTCTCTAATGCCACTTGAATTGTTCCAAACTCTATAAGCCTTGCTTGTAGTTGAATAACCGAGTAGGAACCCTTCATCACATTTCTTTTCAAACTTCCCCAATCTAGTGCCCTTTCTCAAGATGTAGCATTTGCAACCAAATACTCTAAAATAGCCAATGTTGGGCTTTCTTCCATGAAGTAACTCATATGGGGTCTTCTCTAGCAAAGTGTGACAATAGAGCCTATTGATATAGTAGCATGCCGTGTTGATTGCTTCATCCCAAAATGATTGACTAACATTGTACTCATGAAGCATTGATCTAGCCATATCAAGCAATGTTCTATTCTTCCTCTCAACTAGGCCATTTGATTGTGGAGTATATTTGGCCGAGAATTGATGACCAATGCCATAGTGATCACACAATTCTTCCATTCTTGTATTCTTGAATTCACTCCCATTGTCACTTCTCACTTTCTTGATTCTCATGTCAAACTCATTATGAACTCTAGTGAGAAAAGTCTTGAAGGTGTCATACACTTCACTCTTGTCACTAAGAAAGAATACCCATGTGAATCTTGTGAAGTCATCCACTATGACAAACCCATACTTGTTGCCACCAATGCTTGTGTATGTAGTTGGGCCAAATAGATCCATGTGCAACAATTCAAATGCCTTGCATGTGCTCATTATACTCTTCTTTGGATGTGAGCTACCAACTTGCTTCCGGCTTGACATGCACTACACAACTTGTCCTTCTCAAATACAACATCTTTCAAGCCTTCAACAAGATTGTGTTGTGTGAGCTTCTTCAATTGTTTCATGCCAACATGCCCAAGCCTTCTATGCCAAAGCCAACCCAAACTTGATTTTGATATCAAACATGTTGTCAAAGAAGCTTCACTAGTGTTGAAATCAACAAGATAGAGATTCTCATATCTAAAGCCTTTGAACACCAAGTTGGAGCCATCAAGAGAAACTACCTCAACATCATTTGCCCCAAAAATGCACTTGTAGCCTCGATCACAAATTTGTGCCACGGAGAGAAGATTGAAATCCAAGCTTTCAACTAGCATCACATTGGAGATACTCATGTCATTTGATATTGCAATCTTGCCCAAACCAACAACCTTGCCTTTCTTGTTATTGCCAAAAGTAATTGACTCAATGCCACTATCATTCTTCTCAATTGAATCAAACATTCTTGATGTGCCGGTCATGTGTTGAGAACACCCACTATCAATAATCCAATGCCTTCCTCCGGCTTTATAGTTCACCTACAAGCAAATCAATGAAGCTTAGGTACCCATTTTTGCTTGGGTCCTTGTAGGTTAGTGACTAAGCTCTTTGGTACCCAAATTGCCTTCTTCTTTGGGCCAACAATGGGTGTACCAACAAACTTAGCTTGCACACCTTTCACACCCTTGGTAAGCACATAACAAGAATCAAAAGGTATAGCATTGTCAAGTTTCTTGTTTTGTTGCTTCTTGTTGCAATTTTGCTCTAGGTGCCCAACTTGCTTGCATCTATAGCAAAACCGACCATTGCTCTTCACAAAGCTAGGCTTTGGAGTTGCAAAGGCCGACTTGCCCTTCTTGGGGGTATAGCCCAATCCCTCTTTGTTAAGAGAGAACCTTTGGCTACCCAAGCACTTTAGCAAGCGGGCCTCACCACCATAGGCTTTGCCTAAGGCATGAGTGACCTCATCCACCTCCTTCTTGAGGGTCTCATTCACTACCATTAGTGTAGCATCACAAGTGAAGCCATCACTAGTAGTGGAGATAGAGTCGGTGGTGGTGGTGGATGATGTGCTACAAGAAGGGTTAGCATTTGTCATGATGATAGGTTGATAAGATGACTCATCAATGATGTCACAAGTAAGGCCTATATCACATGATGCAACCACCACTTTCTTTGCTTGTTGCTCAAGTAGAAGTGAGTGAGCCTTTTCAAGCTTAGAATGAGCATCACCAAGTTTCTCATGGTCTACCACTAGACACTCATGAGTGGTCATAAGCTCACCTAGGGCTTTCTCAAGTATTTCTACTTTCATTGAAAGCTTCTTGCACTCCTTCTCCTTGGCAATAGCTATATCTCTAGTTTCTTGCATCAAGTCATATAATTGATCCTTAGTCGGTTCATCATCATCATCAACATTATCAACATCGTGAGCATATTTCATCTCACTATCATCATCACTATCATCATATTGTACCTTTGTTTCCTTGGCCATGAAGCATGATGGTGATGTAGAGAATAATGAAGACTTCTTGTTGATGGCGATGGAAGCCATAGCCTTGTTGCTTGAATCTTCATCTTCATCATCATTGTCACTTTCCCAAGTGACCACAAATGCACCATTCTTGCCCTTCTTGAGTGTCATCTTGGCCTCATGCTTCTTCTTCTCAAACTTGCCCTTGTTGTAGTTCTTCTTCTTCTCATATGGGCATTCGGCTTGTAGATGCTCGGTGCTATCACAATTGAAGCACTTTCTTGGTTGCCCTTGCTTCTTGAAGTTGTTTCTCTTGAACCCTCTTCTCTTGATGAACATGTGTCCCATCTTCTTCACCACAAGAGCAAGTGCCTCATCATCAATCTCAAAGTTACCATCTTCCTCATTGGTTTCTTCTTCTTCAAAGATTGGTGCTTTGCCCTTGAAGGATGTGGCTTGGAATGCCACGGTCTTCTTCTTCTTCTCCTCTTCCACCTTCTCATCATCTTGATCAAATTTGTCATATGTCAAGACTTCACCAAGCAAATCATTTGGCTTCTTATTTTCAAGCCCATCTCTTTGTAGCATTAGCTTCAACATCTTGAAGCTCTTCGGCAAGCATATCAAGAACTTGTGACAAAAATCTTCATCTTTTGTCTTGTGTCCCAAACTCTTGAGATCATTCACAATCACTTGCAAGCGATGAAACATTTCAATGATTGTTTCATCCTCCTTCTTCTTGAAGTTCTCGAACTCACTCTTGAGCCCATATAGCTTGGCACTCTTCACAACCTTGGTGCCCTCATATGTCTCACCCAACCTTGTCCATACTTCACTAGCAAGTTCCAAATCCTTGATCCCCTCAAACACCTTTGTATCAATGCCATTATATAGGGTGTTGAGAGCCATTCTATTGCATGTGATGTTGGCTTTATCTTCATCGGTGAGATGATCATTATCAAGAATAGCATAGTCGTGCAATGTGACTTGCAAGACTCTCTCTTGTATTGAACCAAGATACATGATCATCTTTCTCTTCCAATGATCAAAGGAACTAACTCCATCAAACATAGGCGGTTTGCCCCCAACATGGTTGAACACAATTTGAGCCATCTTAACACCGTAGGATGTTAAGCCTTGCACTAAAACGGTGACCTCGGCTCCGATACCACTTGTAAGGTCCTAGATGGCTAGAGGGGGGTGAATAGCCTATAAAAATTTCTACAAACTCACTAAGCAAACTTCGTTAGATACACAAACGGCGGAAAGCAAGTTTTGCTTAGCCTACTAGATGTTGCAAGCCTCCTATCCAAACAATTCTAGTAGGTGATCACTAGCACAAACAATAGCTACCACTAGTGATCAAGAGTTCTACCCACGGGATTTAATCCACACAAGGAGTGGTTCCCGACCTACCACACAAGCAATTCTACCCACGGGATTTAGTCTACACAAGTTGTGGTTCCCGACCGACCACGCAAGCAATTCTACTTTGCAAGAAAGTAATCAAAGTAATACAAGAGAGGGTAGGAGCGTGTTATACCAACGCCAGAGTCGAGGTTGCCAATCACCAATAAGATGAACAATCAATCACAATCGGCAACACACAAAGGATGATGACCAATCACCGGGAGACAAGATGAACACAATGATTTATCCCCGGATGTTCACTTGGGCACCGCCAAGCTACGTCACCCGTTGTGTCGACCAACACCTAGATGGTTCCTCGGTGTGACCCTCAAGTCACTAGCCCCTCAAGGCTCGCCCCGCAAGGCACCACAAGACACCACTCTCAAGCGAGATACTCAACGACACGCGCAATCAACTAGGATGCTCTTCGTGATCCCCACGAGGTGAGCTCAAACCTCTCACAAGCAACCGGAGGTGGCCAAGAACAATCACCTTCTCTTGCCAACGCCTCCAACAATCTCCAAGCCGGCTAGGAGCGGTACTCTCCAAGAGTAACAAGAAATCCACCGGCTAAACCACCCACAAGTGCCACTAGATGCCCTCAAGCAATGCAATGCACTAGGTGATTCACTCAATCTCTTAGGATGAACAACCAAGCAAGGGAGATGAGTGGGAGAGAGTCTCTTAGCTCATAGAATGCACAAGGGATGAGAAATGGCCAAGAGACCTCCCCAAGGGCCGGCCACCTTCTATTTATAACCCCTCAAACAAATGTGACCGTTACCCCTCGGGAGGCCGAGCAAGACGCGCCGGGACGCGTCGCCGCAAATCGCCGGACGCGTCCGGCGCTTCTTCCTTCAGCGCGAGCCAAGTCGACCGTTGGCTCCGCGTTCAATCTTGTCCCGCCACGTGTGCGTCCGGCGCGCGTCGGGGGCTCGCCATCGCGCGTCCGGCGCTCGCGTCCGGTTCCGAGCCGCGCCCGGAACTTTCGTTCGGCGTCCCGCGCGCCGGACGCGACACCGGCGTCCGCGCTTTTCCGCCCGCCGACCCGCCGCCATGCCGAGGCTCGCACTCGCCGGACTCAAGATACGTGATTTGCCGCGTCCGCCGCGTGCGTCCGCGCGAGTCCGCCGCTTCGACCAAGTCGCCCATCGGCACATGTCAAGACACAATGCGCCGGACGCGTCCGGCGCTCGCCTAAGGCGCGCGTCCGCGCCTCTCGTGGCCGCTTCGCCGTGTCGTCGATCCAAGTTCTCGACATGCTATCCAACAAGTATACCAACTTGAACAAGAGATAGCATGTTTCCAACAACAATTTGCATCCGGCGCAATGGAAAATATGCCTCCAATTTTCCCGAAAGCGCGAATCCCGCCTCGCAAGCTCGGCGGGAGGGAGAGAGGACCCAAGCCCAACTCAACCCTACAAACCACGCGAACATTCGCCACCTTTGTAAATGTGCCAACACCACCAAGTGTACAACTCCATGTGCTTGTGTGTTAGCATTTTCACAATCATTTCCCAAAGGTTAGGTTAGCTCACTAGGCCCTACATGCAATGCACTTCATGAATTCACCTAGTGGCACCCTTGCGTCGAATAGCCGATAAGACTTCCCCTCTTAATAGTGCGGCTATCGATCCTAAACCACTCACACCCTCTATGGTGTCTTGAGTGCAAAACAAAATGGCCCTATCGGTTATACCTTTGCCTTGAGCCCATTTTGTTCCTCCAAATGATATGAACACTTCACACCATCATGTGACCGTCTCGATCCATCGACCTCGACTTCACTTGCCCTTCACCGTGCATCGGTCCATCGGCGCCTAGTCTTGCCCGAGCTTCACCATCGCATGGTCCTTCACTCCGAAGCCTCGACTAGCCCTTCACCTTCAACACCTAGGTCCATGGAGCCAAGCATCGTCTTGATCTTCATCTTTGATCACATGACACGTGTCATGCTTCATATTCTATATGCTCATCGTGTGGACAACCTTTCTCTAAATAAACCACTTAGATAAACAAGGTTAGTCCTAGGTTTCATCAATTAGCCAAAACCAAACTAGGGACTTTCAACTGCCCACAGGGAAGGTCTGCGGGAGTAGCGGAGAAGGTCCGCGAGCGCCGTGCATGGAGAATAGAGAGGTCTCCTCCACCGGAGAGAGTGATTTCACGTGGTTCCAGCGTGCAGAGGAGAGAGAAGATTTAGCTGCCCCTCTGTTGGCCTAACAGGAATAGGTAGAGATGAGGGGGATTTAGGTAGCCAACAGATTTAGGTAGGCAAGTAGGTAGCCTGCTGGAGTGGGTTTTTCGCACCCTCACTACCTAAATATATGATAGGTAGTGGGTTTAAGTAGTCTGCTAGAGTTGCTCTAATGCATCGACAAAAAATTACGAAAGTTGATATGCTATGTCAAAAAAGCTAGAAATGTTGATATTGAGGTATAGAAACACATGAGCAGTATGAAATAGCTACAAATTAAGTTATAAAATATTTATATCTAAATAATTTTGCGCTTATGCAATAGAAGGAAAATATACCAAGGTGTATTTTAATTCAATACAGATTTAATATGACATTGTCATTTATTGTGAGCATTAGCTTATATTATGGATGTGAGAGTAATCATAAAATAAATTATAAACACATAAGTTATCCTTCACATTATCATTTTGCATTAATTTTAGTAGTTTTTTTCCCATTGCAACGCACGGGCATATAGTTTGTTTGACTTTTTTATCTCAAATTTGACCACTCGTCTTATTCAAAAATTTGTTCAAAATATCACTTGTTTTATTGTGGCTTGCTTTATTAACAAAAGATTTTTGAGAATGACCTAATTTTGACTATGCTTTCTCAATTTTTTTAATAAGACGACTGGTTAAATTTGAGGTAAAAAAAGTCAAATAAACTACAATTTGGAATGAAGGGAGTATTTTTCAACTTTTTTTTTATGATGAGGTAAACCTATTTTTCAACTATGTACATATAATAAATGAATAAAGCCAATGATCTTTGGTCCATTTGGGCTTGGGTCGTATCTTCGGGTATCTTCCTTCGTGGGCGTAGTCATTTTGGGCTTCCCGTTGTCCTTGTCCTTACTTCTTTGGATTTGGAACTACTTTTGGGGATCCTCTTCTTTTGTACGTGGAAACTACTGGGCCAGGTTTAGAAATGCCCCAAATTTGATTTCTAGGGTTTCTCTGAGGATCTGCTTATCTTCCTCGGTCGCCGTTGCCGCACCAAGCCGCGGCGGCATGGAGAACGGAGGCGGCGCTGTTTCCGGTGAGCCCCGTTGCCTCCTCGTCGCCGGCTTTGTTAATTCTCTTGCCGGTTTTTCCGCCGTTCCTGCGATGTGATGCGTGGTGAATTTGTTGCAGGAAGGGGAGGGGACGGGACGAGCGTTTGCCACTCGTGTGGGTTCGCGCACCCCATCTCCGAGCCGCTCGCGCATTCTAAGATCTGCTGCAATCAAATTTCCACCGCTACCACGGAGGAGGGCGCTGGGGAGCTCGTAGACAGGGTGTTGCTTCTAGGTACTGTAGATTCCGTGCTGTTGCGGTTGTTCACTGCATCGAGTTTCTCTTGGCTTGATGCACGCTCTTCTATTCGTCCCAGGTGGGGATAAAGGAGAACAAGGAGAGCGAACTGGCTCTAAGGTGGCGGAATACGGCTGTGGTTTGACTGCATCTGCACTGGAGGTTGGAGATGCAGCGCAGGGTGGTGGAAATGCAGGTTCATTCTTACTCTTGTGCTTCTTTTTTGCTGGTTTCTTAATTTAAAATGTATCCCAGAGATTTGGTGGTAAGGTAACGGGTTATTGTTTTCTTGTTTTTTTGTTGTAATTCCCCGTAAAGAACTTTCATGGTTCTATGAAACTGTACTGCTCTGGAATGGTCATACTTTGGTGTTATTTTTGTTTTGATTGATTGTGTTAGTGACACGGAACTTTTTAGCTGTTTATGTAACCTCCAAACTGCACACCCCAGGATTTATATAATGCCTGCAAAACTAGGTGAAATGTTGATAATAATTAACTTGTGTCTACTTTTAAGACGATATCTATCATTTCATCATCTACCTATTTATTCCATGGCAGCTAAATTGGAGTCTGCAATATGAAATTATGGTGCCACATCTGCTTATCTTTCAGTTAAAAGCTGTCCATTTCACTGCCTTATGTTGCAAGTAAAATTTGACCATCAGCGCATCCTCTAACAAGTACAACCTGTGGTTCACAAGTCAGTCTAATCAATGCATACATGTTAATCTATGCTAAAAAAAGATGCATACATGTTAATCTGAAACGTATATTCATCAATATTATGCTGTGTAGTCATTGTTTACGAACTCAAATTTGATGAGCATTTTGCAGATGGAGAAGCTATGTCAAGTTTAATTGAACATGCTATTGGTGCCAAAGTTGTACCTGTTGGTGCTGCAACTATCTCTACGGAGAATGTTGATGGAAGGAATGAAACAAAAGGTGTAGATTTTACTTCCCATGAGATAAATGATATGTACATAGTAAACATGATATGCACATAGTAAATGGGCAGAATGATGATATTGATGCAGGATTCAGCTCTTGCAAGATAAGTGCATCACAAAGCAAGTTGGCTCAGGACCTTAGTTCTCACAAGACGGCTGTGAAGAATGAAGAGGTCACCCCAGAGACCTTTGAAACAGAATGGCCTGTTAAGGATGGGGATCCTTCTTGTCCTGCTGCTAGTTCTGAGCAGCTTCACGATGTACCCTCTGATCTTCCTGCAAAGCCTGAAGACACTTTGAGATATGATTCAGAAATACCAGAGGATGACCCTTTTTCTGATGAAATAATTGCAGAAACCAGTGCTTCTACATCCTCTTCAACAGTACATGAAGGGTGAGTATGACATAAATCTGCCTGATCCCCTCAAGAAAATATTGATTTTTTTTTTTTGTGAAATATTATAGCTCCGAAACATGTTCACAGTGTAACTACCAATTACAATTCATTCCAATTCCAACTTGCTATGATGTCAAAGGTCTCACTCATGATTACTATTCAATTACAGAAAAATATTAGAATGCTTCACAATGCACTTACAAACATCTAGGCCACAGTACCAAAAGGGAATTAGCGCTTTTCCATTGTGGGTGGTTTCTTTTGTGGGCTGAGTATATATTTAAGAGCAACGTATATTTGACACTAGAAAATTTCCTTCCCATTCTTCTCACACCTGGCCTGTTTGGTTTTGATTTGCTTGGCAGGAGTACTGACACTTTGGAACATATGTGGAGAGGCTTGCTTCTTGAGACACCCACAGGTTTCGCTGGGTTCATTGTTAAAGAACCACTAGAGGCTGAGGTACTTGCCGTACACACCGTGTTCGGTGGATTATCTATTCCCTTTTTTGCTTTTAGGCTCTCCAACTTGTTGATGTGGTAATGCTTTGTCCATTTTATTCTTTGTAGACTGCTTGGATGCACTTTATGGACATAGCTACTGCTAAGAAGGTATGAAGGAGATTCAACTCTACCCGTTTGTTTGTATTCATCAAATCCCCACCACTCATAAGTATTTTTTTCTATTCAGTTCTTATTGTTGCTGTCTTGTCTTTCCCTTTGGACCTGTATTGTTGTTGTTGAGTGTCTCCCCTTGTCGACCCATGGAAGCTTTTACTTTTTAATGTTGCATGCCTTTGTTTTCTAATTTTATTTCAACCTGTCATGTCAGGTTGTATCTCTCATCGGTTTCGTAAAATTGGTTGATAAGTCAGCTGCTTGGGGAGAGGGTGATGGTGGTCCTAGCAAAGATCTTGAACACCTTATTCAAAAAACCTTGAAGGATAAAAAGGAGTTGTTGGTAGATACCCAATTTAAAGATTTTGTCGAGGGAAAATTTGTAAGTTTATATTTCCTTAACTGTTTAATTTGTGTAAATGTAAATATAAATTGATCAAGTTTCTGCTGTATTGTAGCATGCTAATTTTTGTGATATACATTTATTTCAATTTTTTTGTGATATTGTTTTTAGGGTATCACATGTTCTGATGATGATGGTATTGACGGTGATCTCTTTTGGGGATTAAAGAATGTTCTTCGTAAATTTATTCCTGAAGAAAAACACAATATAACAAAGGAGTACTATTTCCCACTAAGCAAAGGCTGGAAAGATTTTCTCCTAAAGTTTTCAATCAGTGTCCCAGCTAACGTGGTATTTATTATTGCCTCCTCAATTCCCTCCTATTGCTATACATCAATTTAGGTTATGTTTGGATCCTTTGCTAGTTCTTGCCTTGCTGCTCCTATGGGCAAACTAGCCTTTGGCAAGGCTAGCTGCAGCAAAGAAGTTGTTTGGTTCTTTTGCTAATCTGGGCAAGGTGATGTTTGGTTTGCTTGATGGAAACTTGTTTTTGCTAGCAAGCTTCCTGGGCCTTTTGGATCCCTTGCCCATACAGATAGAATCACAAATGTGGCTTTGTACTAAGGTGTCTATGCTTTATCATTAATACAATTTGCCAAATTACATGGTGAGACTAATAGTCTGATCTGGCCAAAATACACAGTATGCCATGTATAATAAGTTCTATCATGGTCAAAACGTACAACATGCCTTCTATGTAGTTTCGGACGACCAAAATACCCATGTTGTATTTATTTTCATATAGCCAAAGTACAAAAATTGCCAGGTATGGATGCCAACTAATATGTTTTTTGCTCTTATCCATTTCAGCGTTGCTCATACTTGATGTCCAAAATTTTTTTATTGCGCTCCCTGGTCTTGACGTCAGAACGGGTTCCTGAGAACCTTCGCAAATCATTTGATAGACATGTTAATGGCATCGGTAACTATATTGAAGACAATTTCAAGTATGTGCTAGTGCTTGCAAGGATTCTTGTTCCTGAACTGACACCAAACTATAATTTCTCAAAGGTGAATATTCTCAACACATTTAGTGATAACTATCAATTTATAAGTATATCTAAGTATATATTTATATATATTCTTATTCTTTTGAGCAGATGTTCTCGCCTGATGTGGTATTGAAGATTGAGGAAGCAAAAAGATTTGCATCTAATTATCAGGAAGAAAGACTTACTCTGAATGACATACAGATTATATTGGGGGCACTTGATCAACTTGGAGTTGTTCCTGGGCAAATAGAGAGTGCTGTGGCATTTATCAAACTGCGTCTGAAAGAGATAGAGGTGGGAACAAGACGTGAACAAGATATACTAATGACAATAAGAAAGGATGGGCATGGGGAGAGAATAATGCAAAATGAGAAACGATATGCTTGGCACTCAATCTTAGGAATGTTAGTTCTTGGTAGTACTGTCATACAGATGGTGTTGTCTAGGTATTAGAATCTGTTGTAATGATTGTGACACGTGTACACTGCATTTTGGGTTATCTGTATTGTTAGGTTTGAATTGTTTCGCTACCGCTCGCGTGACCTTAATTTTTCTGTATTCGTCAGGCCAAGATCCTCGGAAATGATCTGTTTTTCGAGAAAATGGAGGATGAGGAAAGAAAAAAACTGTCATAGTCCTCACATTTATTTATTGAAGGAAACATAAACGATGAGATATTCGGTGGTGCGCGCCACCACGTCAACCGGAATGGCTTGATGGGTAATTAACCCAGCTCTTCCTGTTATAAGTACGGTAATGCTACGCTTCTTACGTCCGATCATAGGACAACGCGTCGAGCCGCTGTTGGGCCGAACGCGCGCGCGGCCCGCGCGTGGACACGCACGCACCACGTGCCTAACTCGACCGCGAACCCAGCTCCTCCCCTCTTCCTCGTCATTTCCGCCTCGGCCACCCACTTCACTCCTCCCTCGTGCTCCTCCGGCTCCGCCATCGCCGCGTGCCGTTGTCACCGCGCCACCTGCGCGTCGCGCGCGCCATGCTAAGCGCCGCCGCTGTCGCGCGCACACCTCCACGGCGAGCCACTCCTTTTCCCCTGACTCTGTCTCTCTCTCTCTTCGTGGACTCCCTCTCTCTCTCTCCGACCTCCCCCGACGACCTCCCATGGCAGGATCCGGCACCGGCGGCAACGAATCCGCCGGATCCGGCAGCGACGGCCGCGGATCCGTGGGATCCGGCGGCGAAGGTCGTGGATCCACGGCGTCTTCCTCCGCTCTCGCCGGATCTAGGGGTGTGGGGTGGTGGACGGCGGTGGATCCGCGCAGATCCGGCCGACTCCTCCCGCTCGCCGGATGCGGGGTAGGGGTGGTGGACGGTGGATCCGCGGGGATCCGCTCATGCTCATGGCCGCTCCTCCATCCCCGCGCGCACCGCGTGCTCCCGCTCGTGCTCACGCGCGTCGCTCGGGGCCCCTCCGCGAGGTGCTCCCATGGCGGCGGAGGAGCCGGCTCGGCGGCAGTGCCGGGGCCCGAGGATCCGCCGGATCTGGCGGCGTTGGCCCGGGATTCGCACCGGATCCGGCGGGGATTCTGTCGAGGTAGGTCCTCTCTCACCTCCTCCTCCCCCTCTCCCCTCCCTCCAACTCCGGCGACGAACCTAGGGTTCCGGCGAGCACCCCTCCCTCCCTCACCCCCCTCCCCGTGCTTTTGTGTTTCAAAAGACCATTCTGGTTTGGTTCATTAGGAGATGAGATGTTGTTTCAAAGGTTGTGTTTTGAATGTTTCACGCAAACACTTGATTTTTCTGGTAGTTTCAGTGGTTGTTTTTGGTTTGTTGCAACAGGCGACCTATTGATGTAACATAGTTCCACTTTTTTCCGATTGTTTCTGGATCTGTTATGATGTTGCACGGGATGTTTCCGAATGTTTCTGGATCTGTTTTTGGTTTGTTTGACTGCGTTATGTTTGTTTCAAAAGCGGTTCCCCCGGGGTGTTTTCCTCCAGTTTGTTTCACGCACGCCTTTTCTTCCATGTTTCACTTGTTTTTTGTTTTTTGTTTTTTGTTCAATAGAATCGATCTGGAGGTTGCTTTTTTCCCTTCGTTTGTTGCAGCATATGTTTCTAGTTTCGTCTTTCTCTTTGTTTTAGTTCTTGTTAACCATTTGTTTCATTTTTGTTTGCATTTTGTTTCAGTAGGCAGGGCTGTTTTATTTGATTTCCTTTTTTTGTTTCAGAGGATGCGTGGTCATGGTCGGAGCCTGTGGCGGCCATGGAGGGAGCAGGTGGCCGTGGATGCGTGCTGCGGGGCTGAGGGGGGCGGTTTGGGGCACCACCGAGCTGTTGTTATTCTTGTCCGAGGCGTCTTTGTCGTGTTCGTCCGAGGAGCCGGGGTGTGTGTGTGTGTTGGGGGGGGCGTCCGATTTCTCCGATTTTTTTCGTGCGTGCGTCGGCCGGGGCGGTTTCCGATCTGCAGTGCTTTCTCACCGCCGGCGGACGCGGGTGGTGCATGCATGCCAGTGGGGGGCGGATGCGAGGGCAGAGGAGGCGCGGGCGGACGCGGGGGCAGAGGAGGCGCGGGGACGGGACGGCGCGGGGACGGGAGGTTGGGGCCGAAACGTGTGTGTGCGGGTTGTGGGGAGATGGGCCGGGCACTGCCCGACCGTCTAACCAGGACGTCCTGGCGCACAGCTCTTCCTGTTATAAGTAGGTAGAGTTCCTTTTGCTGGACTTTTGGGCTTTTGGCCATGCAAATTAAACGGAATCAGATCCTCTGAATTCACTCTTGACGACAGCTCTCGGCAGTCATCCGATCGTGGCCGTTCATAGCCATCCAACGAAGCAGCTAGCCCTGGCACTCTTTAGCTCGTTCGCAGCGTATTGAGGCCCAATAAGACGGCCTGCTAAGCGTAAAAGCAGCGGACGGCGTTCGTCCTTTTGGCGCGACACTTCGCTATATTGGCACGTACGCGGCTTAGATTTGGCGTGGTTCCGGGGCTGGAGCCGGGAGGACCGAGGCGGTGTCGCGGCGATCATCAGCTGTTCGTGCCATGCTGTTGTTGATACGATAACTTGGTGGAGTATTCTGCAGAACCTTTTGTACATCTCTGAAATTTGCAAAACTCAGCAATACTTTTTATTCAATTCCAAGACAATTTACAACAAAAATGTCAATCTATAAAATTTGCATGATTTTGATGCCTTGGATACAACCACAATTTACACAGTTTGCCCATTACACATTCTCTGCATACAGACTGTAGAGCATTAGAGATTGAGAGCGCTCCTCCTGGACGGCAAGCTCATGCACAAATACTAGTTCTGCTGGACGTGCTCCTGGACAGCTTCTAAGCAATTCGACATTGAGTGAGGAGAACGAAGCTTTCCATGTGTTTGACAGGCCTTCATTGTCTTGCAGTGCTCTCCCTCGTCATCTCGTATATTGACAAATACATCATATAAGTTATCTGCATATGGAACCAAAATCGAAAGGACCACTACAAATTATTCACGTGAGGAGGCCAAAATCCAGTAAACAATGAATCAAAATCGAGATTTCGTCTCCATGATGGAGCAGCCAATTAATTTCACAAGCACAACTAACGTGTTTAGTTCCAACCTTCTGAAACGTTTCTGTCAGAACAAAACTGAGAAGCGATTGATTGGTAGGTGAAAAAATGGCGGCGATGGCTGTAATCTTACTGACCAGATGGGGGAATCCCAGCGGCCGGCGCAGTACTGCGAGCTGTGGGAGCACGGGCCGCGGTGGCTCTTCTTGGCCGGCTGTGGCTGCCTATGGCGGACCAGGAATTGAAACCAAGGTAGTCCTAAATTTTTTTTTTTTTCATGACGGCACAACAAAATTTGAAAGTAAAATTTCGGTAATTCTCTTCTTTTAAATAAGCAAATTGCGACAATACAACTGAATGTTCAATGCTTACATAAATAGGTCTCGAAACTTGCATAAATAGATTACAAATAAGATAAAGTCTTACATAAATATAGGAGACTACAACAATTTGCGCTTTCTCATTGCCATGAAAGCATGAATTATGTCATCCTCACTTACGTAAGAGAATATATCACGCTCAATAAAGGTAACCAAACAATCGTTCAATAGCCTATCACTCATACTATTTCTCACCTTATTCTTCACTAAACACAAGGCAGAGAATACTCTTTCAACACTTGCTGTCGCCACCGGTAAGACCAATGCCAATTTAAGGACTAAGTACACCAAACCAAAATATTCATGTTTATTAGTGCTAACAAGCTTGGTAGAGAGCTCACCGAGGGTGGTCAGCCCTTGAAATCTATCATCCATCTTCACATCTTCAATATATGTGCCAAGTTGAAGTTCAAGTGTCCTCAATTCCGAACTTGAAAAATCTTCGGGATAATAAGTTGCAAGCTTAAGGATTTTCTTAGCATCAAATGAGGCAAATGAATTGGAAGGATTCAATGCTGCCATACAAATAAGCAACTCCCTACTAACCTCATCAAACCGATTCTCAAGCTCTTGATGAATTCTATCAATAATACCAATATACACTTCTCTTCCGTAATGATCATCAATTGTTTGCACAGATAAAAACGATGGGATCTTCCATGAGGCTCATATTTGCTATCCATTGCAGGAATATCAATGGAGAATTTGATGCAAAATGATTTAACCTTTTCTAAGAAATCTTCCCACCCATTAGACCTCAATTGTTGGAACCTTCTCTTTGCCACACTAACAAGTGTCATTGCATTAACAATATCTTGTTCTTTCTTTTGCAAAGATTGAGACAACTCATTTGTGTACCCAAGAATCACAAGCATCAAGTGGGCATTGAACACAAACTCAAATGACTCTAAAGTCAGAACCATAGCATGTATGTTTGGCCAATCATCTCTTTGTGTGGGATCCTTTCCAAGGGTTATGAGTACTTCCGAACGGTTGAATACATGTCAATGATATGCAAAACAGTTCTATAATGAGAACCCCACCTAGTGTCACCAGGCCTAGCCATTCCCATCTCTTGATTTAACCCACTTCCACTTTCTATTTCACCCAATTCAAGTGCTTTCTTTAATTTTCGTGCTCTAACATCTCGAAGCATATCATGGCGTTTGCAAGAAACTCCAACAATATTCAACAAGCGTGAAACATTAGCAAAAAATGTACTAGCCCCAACATCTCCCTTTGCAACAGCAACAAGCACTAATTGGAGTTGATGTGCAAAACAATGCACATAATAAGCACAAGGAGACTCTTTCATTATTAGTGTTTTCAGCCCCTTAACCTCCCCTTTCATGTTACTAGCCCCATCATATCCTTGCCCACGACAAGAACTAAGAGTCAAGCGATGACTAGTGAGTAAAGATTGAATAGCTGCTTTAAGTTCCAAAGAAGTGGTGCCACGAACATGAACTATTCCAATAAACCTTTCACAAACACTTCCACGTTTATCCACATAACGCAAGCAAACTGCTAGTTGTTCTTTGTGTGATATATCACTACATTCATCAGCTAGAATTGCATAGTAATCATCCCCAAGTTCTTCAAGTATGGTTCTAGTGGTTTCCTCGAGCAACATCTAATAATTTGCTTTTGTATGCGAGGGGAGGTCAATGTGCAATTACCTCGGGGCATTTTTCAAAACCACTTTGTTCACCTCTTCATTATTTCCCGCAAGCCAATTCAAGAGTTCAAGAAAGTTCCCTCTGTTGGCACTTTTTTCAGTTTCATCATGCCCACGAAAAGCCAATCCTTGATTCAAAAGGAACCTCAAACATCCGAGTGAATAGCTCACCTAGCCTTGTAAGCATCTCTATCCTTGTCCGACACCTTCACAATGACAAGATCAATTTTTGTACCACTTTGCACAAATAAGCTGTATTTCTCTTGAGCAAACTTGTGTAAAGTTGAATTCGATGTTTGTCAAGTGCAATAGCTCCCACATTCCAATTATTCCAACCTTCGTAATAAATTTTCCACTTCCTTTACCAAACAAATAACAATGGAAGCAATATGCTGCATCTTTCTCTACACTATATTCAATCCATGGGTACTTTTGAAACCAAAGAAAACTAAAGCGGCGTTCTTTCCCATAGATTTTTCTCGAATGGATAAATATAGGCATAGAGATGACATGGGCCTTTTAAAATGTACCTTCTTCTGATAGAATCTTGCTCATTCACATCAAAGGTTGAAATAGAACTCCTTAGACCCGGGTCATGCTCAAGAGAATCAACATCAAGAGCTGCAGGGGGTTCTTCTCTCTCTTCTTCTTCTTCAACTTCATCGGTTGTGGCTGGAATTGTGCTGCCTGTAGCTATTTCTGTAGGTGTTTCTGTCCCTTCATCAACAGCTACTATAGCACTTTGTACACTCGCAATTAGAGGATCTTCTACTACAGGAATAGACAACTCTTCATCAATCACTTGAACTGGAAGTGGTGGGGCAGTAGCAGTCTGAGTTGCAACTTTTTTTGCCTCAGCTTTCTGAAAAAGAAATGCTATATTTGATTTCTTCATGCCTCCTGGAAAATAACAACAAAATCCATTCAATTTAGGCTCACAAATGATGGATCCATACAATCCCTAACAACAAATGATGGATCTACAATCCAAAATTATAACCCTAAGGATTGGGGGAAAAGTTGTGTTAAACTCACCAAGACCGGAACTGGGGCGAGGCAGCAGGCAGGCCGCAGGCGGGGTGGAGGCCGGCGGCGGCTGGACCGCTGGAGGGAGGGCGACGGCGGCCGCCTCCTCTGCTCGGGATGGGGCGCCGGGATGGGGCGGCGGCGGCTGGCTCCTCCGCTCGGGATGGGGCGGCGGCGGCCGGCTCCTCCGCAGCTCCGCTCGGGATGGGGCGCCGGCGGCCGGCTCCTCCGCTCGGGATGGGGCGCCGGGATGGGGCGGCGGCGGCCGGCTCCTCCGCTCGGCCTTCGTGCGCGCGGCGTGCGACGGTAGGAGGCTGCGAGCGCGACTAAGGCCGAGGGACTCGGGAGGAAAAGGCCGGATGGCCTGCTGCTCGATACGGGCCAAATTCGTGGGCTGCGCAAAGAGTAGTAAAAAAATTTTAGGCCAAATTCCAGGTAGGCCGGCGGCGTGGCGTGGCGTGCGGGTGCGGGCGTGCGCGGCTCGAGCTCGACCGGCGTCGAGCTTGAGCCCTCCTCCACTGGTGCGGCCCCGCGGCCCGCGGACGCCGCCTCCGCGTTCAGCACCGGCGCCTACGGACCCGAGTCGCTAGCCTCCCTCGCCGCCGGCTTCCTGTCCGTGTGGCAGCTGGGCGGCAGTACCGGGGAGGGCACTACGCCACTACCTGTCCATGGGCTTAGCAGGCCGTGTTATTGGGCTTGCCTCAACACTTGCTAACGAGCTAAAGAGCGCCAGGGCTAGCTGCTCCGTTGGATGGCTGTGAACGGCCACGATCGGGTGACTGCCGAGAGCTGTCGTCAAGAGTGAATTCAGAGGATCTGAGGGGTGCCTCCAAATCTCGCGAATCGCAGCAGCAGCGGCCAGCTAGGTCAGGCGCTTCCTCGACCCTGCTCCGACGATGCCGTCTCCCGACGTCCCTGACCCGGCCGCGGGAACCTCCCACGCGCTCCCGTCCGCAGCGTCCATCCCTCCCTCTAGAAGAAACCTCAGCCTCTCCTTCTGGATCCACCCTTCCGTCGTTGGGAACGTCTTCGCCCACTACACCCGCGTCATGAACCAGGATGCGGGCCGCGGGGACAAGTCCTCGTCCGGGGCAACGGTGGCGCAATCACGGAGGGTATTTGGGTGCTTGATCGGGGTGCAGAACATCCAGAAGGTGGATATCTTCGACAGCTTCGAGCTCGTGGTCGACCCCGTCTCCGGAACCTTCGACAGTGCCTTCTTCGAGAAGCAGCAGGAGCACTGTAAGCTGATCCGTACTCAGATCCAGTGACCCATGGAATACTAGCAAAGGATTTGTGGGTAGTCTGGTGAGGCTTGTTGCGGTTCTGGTTTTTTGCAGATAAGAAGAAATTTCCCTGCTGGAACGTGAGGGGGTGGTACTCCACCGGGAGCCATGTGCAGGATACCGACATGAAAATCCACAGGAAGGTATTTACAACCATTTGTTCAAACGCTTAATCTGTGAGACTGACATTAGGGCGTTAGGCTTGTTTGGATCAACCCAATTCCCCATATGGGTTGCAGGGGATTAGTGTTTGCTATGTCATGAAGAAATGTGGGGCTGGGGTGTAATTTACTCTTAGTCTTGGTGTACTTAGCACAGGTGGAGGTATGGCTGCATAAAGTGGAGGAGATTTTCTTTTGGCTTGAGGATAGTTGAATTGACAAAAGTACTTGTCAAATTTGATGCTCGTTTGGTGTGTGCTACACATTAATTTCACTCCCTTATAATTTTTTACTATTTTTCCCAGTTGCTCGAAGTTCATCATAGTCCTGTCTATCTTCTGTTTAATCCTGCAATGGGCCTCTCCAAGATGGACTCCCCAACTATTTATGAGAGTGGTGAGTGATGGAATTTCTTAGTTCATGTATATACAAGTTAAATCCTATTCTACTTTGTCGTGATGGTACACTGCCATTTTCTACATTTATCTATTTGCTATGTTGTTTCCCTAGATGTCCTTATTTAGCCACATTCGGTTCTAGTATGATATGGATAACCATTAAGTTCTCTCCTCACAAATCACAAGATATTTGAACCAGTTTGTAGGCTAATGTTCTTATGTCATTCCCTTTCGTGTATTTCTGCTTCTATTTTTTAATTTATCTTCTATTAGTATTCCAAGATCGGCATGTCATTGATGGGAGACTATTCTTTTGTCATCCCCTTTTGTTTCTAATTTATCTTCTGTTATTATTCCCAGATCGGCGTGTCATAGATGGGACACCTGTACTCATCTTTGTTAGGCCAAAGCATACAATTGTGGTTCTAAAAGCGACTCTGTCCACAGAGGTTCATGTAGAAGAAACCACCCGTGATGTGATTGCAACAATGCCTCCTGAGTTAGGGTGAGTGTACTTTCCTTCCTCAGATGTATGAACCACCTTATATGTAAATCTATGACTCCAGCTTTAGAATTGTTGCCAAATTGTAGGATTCATGATAGAATGGCAGATGTTTCTTTATCATCTTAAATTGAGCAACCTCAAGGGCAGGCTTATAGGTACATAAAATTTTTGCTGAACCCAAACCAAATAAAGAAATATTGGTTGTTTAAAGGAATAGTGATGGGTGGTGCACATAATGTTAGAAACTTAGGATAAACTTAGGATAGGGATAGGATCACATGAAGGGAAGGGCTGGGAGTTATTCTAAGGTTTTGGTTATTAGCAATTTCATTATAATTAATTTAATCTCACTTGTGCTCGCAGAGAAAATGCAGATTTGAAGCGCTCCTCATTTAGGAGGATGTTGCTTGAAACTCCCTCAGGTTTTGGTATTTTTGGTATTGATGACAAGGTTTTCACACGTCCTCAGGTACTGTATATTTGTTTTCACCTAGTGTGACATGTAATCCATTTTCCTTCTTCCATACACCTTTACCCATCACCCTTTTTTACTTTCATTTTTTGAAGGATATCTGGGCATATTTTACGGATATTTGCAATGCAAGAGATGTATATTGTTGCTCCTAATTTCAATACTTATTTCTGAGTCTCTTAGTTTTACGAATTTTATTCGAGTTTTTGCCCTATTATTGGGGCCATGGTGCCTCATGTTGGGTCACTAGTTTGTAGCATTAGTGAGTCTGGTCCCATAGAGTCAAGGTTAATTGGAGCATGCAGCCTCCTTAGTCTTTGCCTATTTATAGTGCCAAAATGTTTTGTGCTATTTTGCGTTCTTGTTTGCAATTCCAATCACTTTACCTAGATTTAGTTCAACATTGCCTTTTACTTCGTTAATTGCTAATGTGGTTGTTTATTTTCTCAACCTCTCAAAAATTCTCTTACTCATGCGTTACACACCATCCTTTGTACAGGTTCTTTTTAAAATTGGATTTCTTAGGATTCAGGATAAATCCATTGCATGGGATATTGTCGCTGGTCCTGGCGAGGATCTACAGGACTTTATTCTACAGTTCTGTAACAAGAAAGGGTTAATTGTTCAAGATTTACAACTTAAAAAAGTCATTGAGAAAAAACTTGTAAGTTGCTCTGATCTCTTTTTTTTAGGTTTGTTTGTTAGTAACCTTGGAATTTGGAAATGACAAAGAATACCTCCATTAGTGGAGATGACTTGGAATCTTTCTCAAGCTCTTTTACCACCCTTGACATTGATGGTAATCAAACACATGCCCCAGGCCCCCATGGGTTCAGTGGACTCTTTTAAAAAAAATGCTGGAACATTATAAAAGAAAATATATACACTCTGTGCTTTGATTTCTTCAATGGCAATCTGAGTCTAGAAGCCATCGACGATTCATTCGTCACACTGATCCCTAAAGTGCACCATCCTACAAGTGGTAATGATTTCAGGCCCATTTTAGTGGGGTCATCAAAATCATCACAAAGCTCTTGGCTAATAGGCTGCAAGCAAAAATAACACCGCTGATTCATACCAATCAATATGGTTTTATAAAAAGCAGAACAATACAATGACCTGTCAGCACTCTAAAAAGAGCTTATCATTCTGAAATTGGACTTTAAAAAAACTTTTGATACAATCGAACATAACACAATCTTGCTAATGATGAAGAGCTTGGGGTTCCCTGCAATTTGGATTAACTGGGAAAAAACTCCTACGAAGAAGGGACATAGATTCAGTCCTGCTAACCGCTGTACAGATGACTAGACCCCCCCCCCCCCCCCCCCCCCCCCCCCCCCCGCGCTCCTCTTTTGTTTTTTCTTGTACAGAGTTGTTGGTGTTCTTTTTACTTAATAAAAGTTTAGCTGTATTTTCTGCTAAAAAATATAAAACTAATCTATTCTTGCAGGATGTCAAATGTTGGTATGATGAACAGATTTGTTCTGAGCTTACATGGGGTGTTAATTTTGTTTTACATGAATTTTTGCCTCAAGAAAAGAAAATTTTGACTAGCATTCACCTTCCACTTAGCAACGAGTTGGATAAGGTGATAAAGATCTATGGATTGAATATCACAAAACAACCAGTAAGTTTGTTTTATTTCCTTGCTATTGTACTTGGTTCAATGAATATTATTGTATATATACTTATTAATTCATATTTACATGATTATCTATCGAATGCAAATCAGTGACCCTTAAATTTTGCACTAGAGTGAATATGGAATGGCAAATATGTTTATGTATTAGTGAAATGCTAGCCCATCTGCAAACTAATGCCCATAAAGATCTGGGATGGGTGTCTTTACCCTTCTAACAACTCTAGATAAAAGATTGCAAATTCACTGCATAACAGTCCATTCTCATTGAAGGAGCAAATTATTCATAAGATTGATGTTCTTTCCTGCGCCCACTTGCAAACTTGAGTGATGAGTAATGTTAATTTATTTATGGAGCCTTTTACCTGTGTGCCATTATAAAAGATTGAAATGACCTATGTACCATTGAAAATGTGTGCCACTTCCGTCAATTTTGCATGTAACTGCAGTTAACTTCCACTAGAAAAGACTCTTTTGCCTTCAATTATAGAATCAAAAAAAAAAAAAAAAAAAAAAACCTGAAGCATTTTGATCTTTTATAATGGCACACAGGTAGAAGGCTCTAATTTATGTGCTGTTCCTATACTTCGCTGTTTGTGAGAGCCCACTTGCAAACTGTGTTTGTCTATTACCGTTACGTGTTGCTTTTTTTTTTTTCCCTTTGAAAGCATGGTAACAACCAGCATGCATGTAAAAGACATTAACCTTTATTAGCAATTTGTAAAAGAATTTTCTATGTGCATGCATTAGTCGAGATAATGCCATTAAATAGGAACTATCCGCCATTAAATAGTAACTATTCGACTAAGCTCTCAGCCTAGCAAGCATTTTGTTGTTTGAGTCCATTTGTAACGCAACTAACATTTATTATTGGGTTTCTTATAATGCAACTTGATTGCATTTCGTCCCACCGTGTTTATATTTGATTATCTTTTTATCCAACATTTCAGATTCGTAGAGAGTTCATAAGCATGGTTGGCCGCTTGAAATACTTTGAAGATACTTCAAATGCTATTTTCGAGTTCTTGTACGAGAGGTTTCCTCATTGCTTGTGTGGGAGTGGCATGTCTAAGATACAATATGTAGAAGCTGTTAAAGATCATCTCTCCTTAAAGGTTGATAGATATTTATAAATATGAATTGATAGTGATAATTCAAGAGGTCATTGACAAATAATATATTTTTATATTTTGTTTTGTACAGCCAACAGTGGCAATCCAAGATGAGAGGTATAGCACAGAAGATATGTTGAGAGCAGTTGACACTTTTTTGGCAGCTCCCAAACAGATAGAGGGCATATGGTCGTGTCTCAGGCGTATGGAGATGCAGGCGCAGTTGTCCCGCAAGAGCAGATAGCCCCACGTGTTGGGAATGTGGGGCTGAGCTTTTTGAAGCAGCGATGTGTGCAATTGTTTTTTTGCTTTGGTTGTCTTGTTGCCATGGAAATATTTGTAGCAGATAAGCACGAAGGCTATAAGGTTGAAATTTACAGTAGGTATCATTTAAGTACTTTTTTTTGTGTGAATTGTATCATTTAAGACCTTGAGCTAAGTAGTCATGTATGCTTCTGGTGGAACTTCCAGTCCTTAACTTGACAAAGGTACTGAATTCAATGGAAGGGACGTGCCCATTAATAGCATGGATTTGTTTCTAGATTTATTAAAGGCGTTCTTTGAGTGGAACAAGACGCCTCATCAATATTAAGATGGGCCTTGTTTAGTTTCTTTCCAAATTCTAAATTTTTACACTCTCTATCACATTGATCTTTGGATGCATGCATGGAGTATTAAATGTAGGTAAAAAAATTAATTGGATAATTTGTTTGTAACTTGTGAGACGAATCTTTTGAGTTTAATTAGTCCATGATTGGACACTAATTGTCATAAATAAAAGTGCTACAGTAGTAAAAATTGAAAAAACTTGCAACCTAAACAAGGCTATGGTATCGTAGGTCTGAATGCATGTGCGTGCATGTACTTTTTTTTTTTTTTTTACAACAAACATATTTATTTTAGTAGCATTTAGCTGCAATGATGCATACTTTTTTTTTTTTTACAACATACATTTATTTTAGCAGCATTTAGCTGCAATGATGCGTACAGAGTCGATGTTAACATCAATAGGCACTGTTGGACATAAGAGGCATTGGAACATGCAACCTCATAAGGTGTGGAAATGGCCTGGGAAGCACTAAAAGCCTGTGTTGCTAGGTTTCTGTTGATCATGTAGATGTTTGCCCGTTGGCATCTTGAATAATTTGCAAACAGCTGGGTAACGAATTTAATATTCCAATCTGGCAGGTTTCTACTGATCTTGTAGATGTTTGCTTGCCGGCATCTTAAATGATTTGCAAACAGCTGGGTAAAGAATTTAATATTCCAATCCGAAGGATTGGATTGGTTTGCTTGATTGAGAAAATGGACCGGTTGCTCGCAATCCGACAAGAAGTTGGCGTTGTTGAAATATAGGCGATCACCGAGAACAGCCGCAAGAGCTATGGCCGCCGCCTACGCCATCAGCACCGAATGCACGTACACCTGTCATGGGTATTGACAAAGAATACACCAAGACCAGCTGTTCTGAGGTCTGGTGGAATGGAGGCATCAGCATGGCACCTAACTCCAGGGAGGAGTGCCGGCTCATGGATGATATACTTGTGGATCAATTTATATGGCGGAATGGACGTCTAGGATTCAGACTGTACCCTAGCTGCAATAGAGAGGTTCATACCTGAAATCTGAGTTTGATGCAGTACAGACGGCATGTTGATTGGTGGCACAAGCAGCTCTGTAGCATTCCCTGCATTTAGAGAAGTCATACCTGACAGTAGAAGAGTATCAGATTCCTGTTGGCGGTGCGGCGGAGAGGCAGCGGGGGTAACTTGAGGTACAGTATCTTCCAGCCTAGTAGGCTGTTGTGCTGTGTTCGCTGTTGAGTGGTGATATGTGCGGCCACAACGTGATGAACCTGCCAAGGAGTCGGAAGCGATGAACCTGCCAAGGAGTCGGAAGCGAGTATCATTTCTCTCCTTTCATAGATACCACATGGTGGTTAATATCTTTATAAACAAAAACTCAGGAGTAGCACTGGAAATAATAGCTTGTAGAATTAATTGCACTCCATCATGCTCTTGAGGAAGACTATCAGTTAGAAGAGCTACATTAGGAGAAAACCAAACTGTCCGAGGAAGGATGCAATGGAAGAAGAGATGAGCATCATCTTCGAATCCACCATAGGTGGCACAATGTTTGTCAATATGAGTGGAGTACCTTTCTGCTCGTTCAGTGGTAGTGAGGGCTTGCCGTATAAGTCTCCAGGTGAAGACCTTTATGAGAGGTGATAAACTCTTGCTTTTCCAAGCTCTCTGCAAAATTTGGTTAGTCGGTGGAAAAATGCTTCTCGATCCTTGTTGGGATAGTTGGACTTGGAATTGGGAGGATAGGTGCTTGTAGATATTTGGACGACGTCCATCTGAGGATGTCCTGTTGTTGATCGCTAGGAACCAGCCGGATATCTGTGTTGACCTGTACAGCTTGGTTGTCAAACGTATTGAAAATAAGCTCTATGTTCCGGGAATGTGTATTAGAAATCCAAAGATCTGAAACCGTGGCAGGCAAGGGAGAGGTTGTGACAGGTAGGATAAAGTGGTCATGTATGGATTTCCAAATAGGACACCACGGAGCTGACCAACCGGAGGTGAGGTGTTTACCTGCGTGAATCTGGTGCACACTGTTGTTGCAAAGCTCTGTCCTAACCTGCAAAACGGAAGACCAAAAAATAGACTTTGTTCCATCATTAGTAGCATTCCAGAATGAACTATTGTGATAATGTTTGGCCTTGAGGATAGCATAAAGGGAAGGATTTTTTATTAGTGGCAATATTACAAGATGCATGTATAATCAAACTTCTATTGACAGTATAGGGATCATGGATGCCAAGGCCACCATTTTCTTTCGGTTGACATATGTCCGCCTAAGACCGAAATGCAATGGGAAGGCTTCTTCCTCTTTGATAGCTGCCCACCAAAATCTGCGTATGATAGCATTAATTTTCTCAGCAAAGGTTTTGAAAAAGAGGAAGGTGGACATATAGTAAATAGGAATAGAGGCAAGTGCAGATTTGATATAGCTGATCCTGCCTGCATGATTACTTTGAAAATCGTATTATGAGTAACTTGTACTCACAATGGAAAACATATTATCAAAAAGAAAATAGTAACTGTAAATCTCATGAATATATGCACAAATTTAACTTCTAGTCATAGGAAGATATTTGGTTGCTTGGCGGTTACCACATCATTTTTGTGACAAGACGCACTTTGTCTAGCTGTCTTAACAAACTATCAAGTTGGTGAGCAATCTAATATGAATAGCGCATGGGAACCGGAAACTGCACAATAGCTAAGACCACCTGCATTGCTGAACTGAATCCCATCCTCTACGTCTCCACAGCTTTTACCGTATCAGATATGGAAAAATGAGCTGCAGCGGTGTGCGCTATGCACGTGCTATCCAAGCTTCCACCGCTATTTCTGGCGCCATACAGGATGTCCTTTGCCGGACGCACGTGGCAGAGCAAGCAACACATGCGTGAGAGAGAGGAGAGAGGAGAGAGGTGACAGCGGTGGGCCCCACTTTTTTCCATAAAAAAAATGTTATAACTCACAAACTAAAAAACCAAATTAAATTCTGATTACACCATTGAATTCGTTTCCATTAATCCTTCAAAACAAGATCTCACATGGATATATTTAGATAAAGTGACAAGTGGGTCCTACTGTTGGTAGTTGGTATAGAGTATGGGATATAGAGGATAATGGGTGCGGAAGAAAGGTGTATAGAGGAAAGAATCTTGATGACTAGGACGGATAGAGGATGAATTTAGAGGACGACGAGTGCTGGTAGTCTAATTTTAAAACTCAAGTTCCTGTGTATAGCTTGATGCTTTTAGCTCTCTCCCTTTTTTATTATGGTAATGTTGTGCTTAGGATAACCTAAGCATCGGACGTGTGTCTAGGCATCATTCGACCGCTCGCGCCTGCGCCCACGCAACTCTTTCTCTCTATCCCCTCCCTCCGCACACGACCCGGCCCCTCGCTCTCTCACTCTCCCTCCGGACGCACGCGACCTCGAGCTCCTCTCCGGCGAGCTCCCCACCGGAGTCCGACGACCGGCGCAACGGCGGCGCACTCCTCTCCCTCCCCCACGCCCCCAGCTCCTCCCCCACGCCCACCACTTCCACAGCGCCCGCACCAGCACTTCGCGCCGGCCATGGGCGGCGGCGCCGGATCCGGTGGCGGCGGCCCGGATCCGCCAGATCCGGCGGGGGCGACGGTGGATCTGGCCCAGGTAGGCCTCCTCCTCTCTCCTCTCTCCTCTCCCCTCTCCCCTCCTTCTCCTCCAACTCCGGCGACCCAAGTTAGGGTTCCGGTGAGCTCAACCCCTTCTTCTCCAACTCCAGCTAGTGGTTGGGGTGTGCCTGCCGCACGGGAGGTGTGCAATCCGACGCGCGGCCGCATGCGTGTTTAGTAAGTAGCATTTAGGTTTAAGAAGATGTCGTGGAATTTGATAGAAAATTCCTTTCTGCGTATTCAGTGCGGGTTGGATTGAATGGAACTTGGCAATTGGCATAGAAATGGACAAAACTTGTCGGGGCAGATTAGAAAAGGCCGTCATGTTCATATTCTGAAGGAAGGAGCACGGGTTTCTTTGATTAGTTATCGTATCGATGTCTATATGCCTCATTTTATTAAAAAAAAAGTAATTATGCCCAAGCAGGTACGTGAAAACATAATTTATTCCAATACTGCTATAAAGATGTATTGGGGATACGAAGCTCAACAAAAGAGCATAAAGATTCTTTGTTGTAGGGTAATGAGTAGAGTTATATAGCCCACCACAATTGAAGAACGTCACCAGATCGAGAGTGATTATCAGACCATGTTTGGTTCCCAAGAATATATTGAGAGAAATTGGAAAAGTAATTATCAGACCATGTTTGGTTCCCAAGAATATATTGAGAGTGATTATCAAACCATGTTTGGTTCCCAAGAGAGCTGATGCAGAACACAAGAGAGCGGAAGCGGAGTTGCTGAAACAGGAAAAAGATATTATGTTCGCGGACATGAACGCCCTAAACCCGGTGCAGCGTCAATGGCTTGAGATGATGTAGAAGGACATTGTCGCTAAGTGTCTTGGAAATCAAATTTAGTTGTTGTCATTTTAGTTCTTCATCAAATTTAGTTTCTGTCATTTTAGTTCGTCATCAAATTTAGTTGCTGTCATTTTAGTTCTTCATCAAATGAAGTTGCTGTCATTTTAGTTCTTCATCAAATGAACTTAAATATAGACTCTCGGTGTGTATTTGCAGAATTATTTGCACTTAAATATAGTGTATGTTTACTCTTGTGCAATTGGACGTGCATGGTCCTGTAGAGATTCTGTATGTATGTCAGGCTCTCGGTGTGGCAGGGAACTGATCATTTGATTCTGAAATCCAAAGCCTGCTGGTCGGACCTGATGAATGACGCTACTGTGCACTGATTGGAGGCGCCATCCTGCTTGTGCTGCTGGTGGCCGACGGAAACTAATTGTGACAGAGAAGATCGCCCGTGCTGATCTACGACGGGAGCTAGACACAGAGCTGAGGGACTGCAGCGGCGTACCTTCTTCACGCGTGCGGAGGAGGTCGGGGTACCTGTCAACGACTCATGTGGTGGGCCCTTCTATTTTTTTTTTTTTTTTTGGCAAGTTAAAAATAGAGAACTGTTCGGAGAGAGCCACTTTTTAACTTGACATATTATTTTAGCAACTTGACAAAACACAACATTTGGTAAGTCAATTTTACCAAACTGTTGGAGATGCTCTAATAGTTAACTGGAAAACACTTTTTAGATTTTTTTAGATAATGGATGGTATTTCATACCCGGCTTCATCTACCAACAGGAATCAGACCAATTATTACAAAGATGAGGCCGAAGGCCAGAAAAACTAAGAAAAGATCATCCACGGCATTCCGGCTGCAAGACGAGAATACACCGCCGAATGAGTGGCAACAACACAAGAATCTAGAGGGATAATCTAAGCTGGCACCAACACTAACAACCCAAGGAAGGATCTTCCAAAAACGATGTCTTCAACAAGAGCATGACATGCAAAAATGCCATTGTCGCCCGACCTGAGGACCGGTACTGGGTTTTCACCCCGAAAGATCTCGAAGGCGCCTGTGCTGGAGAGAAGTGACGACGCCTCCAGCGAGGAAGTGGCACCCACAGGCGTCACCGCCGCCTAAACACAGCCATTGTTCCACTGAAATTCTTGTCGTTACGCCAATGACCAGCGAGGAAGACCACGGCCAAGTCCGGCACAAAGGAGATCTTGGGAGGTATTTCACCAACACCCACAATGACACGCGCAGCAGCGCTCAAATCCCTAGTACCGGCAGGGGATCCGGATCCATCGCACGAAGCCCAGATACGGCCATCTTCGGAAGCGGCGCCTGATGGCCGCTGTCCGTGCGGCCTCCCATGCCTCAAAGCCTCAGTTCCGGCCACCGTCGGTCGTCGGGGCTCCTCCACCTCTCTTCCCTCCACCTGCACCTCCCCCTCCTCCGTCACCCGATCCAGCCGCCGCAGATCAAGCCTCGCAGTAGCCCAGGGGGCGCCCGATCCAACCACTAGGGTTGAGGATCCGAGGCCCCCCGCCGTCGCTGAGAACGCTGCAGCAGACAGCGGCCGCCGCCACCACCTTGCCACGGGTGGGCTCCGGCTGGCGATGCCACGGCAATAGCAAGCGCCCCAGCCGAACACCACGCTGCTCGCCCGAGGCCACGAACTGCCACGCCGCCGCCCACGCCACCGCACGCCGCCAAATAGGAAGGAGCCCCGCCGCCGCCATCACGGCAGGCTGTGCTGGCCTTGCCGACGGCCCACTCCGGCGGCGGCGCGGTGGAAGATGAGAAGAAAAGCGGGCGGCGGCGGCTAGGGTTTGGCCGCCGCCCGAGACGCTGCGCGTGGGGAGCGGCTCGGGGGCTGAGTTGGTTTCTGAGGATTGCTGGTGTTTGGCCCAAGGGAGCTAGTGCTCAAGCTCGGCCGAAAACACTTTTTAGATATGGGTCTGGATGAATATAGGATCCAGACAAAGGCCTAAGGTAATTTTGGGTTCTGTAAGTTGAGGAGGGAAGCAGTTCTTGTTGCAAAGCCTAGAGCCGCAGACAGCCTCTGCCATGATGACTGGTGAAATGTTTGAGATTCTGGCCTTGATGTGAATGTACAGTGCTGGATACAGCTGGTTATTGATGATGAGCACTCACCAAGTCCTGCTGCTATGCTTGCTTGCGTTTTATTTTTTTGGAGAAAGCTTGCTTGCGTAGTGTTTTTTTTTGGAGAAAGGCTTGCGTAGTTTTATGTGAATGCAAAGTGCATTTGTGAAGCATCTTGGCCCAGGCAGAAGTGCTGGAATGGTTTCCCTTGGTTCTATATCAGCGTGAGCCCAGTAACCCAAGGCCCAAGCCCACAACGCAATGAGGTCTGCTGCTGCTACAGCGTTCCCCTCTTTATTTTTTAATAGGAAAAAGTCTACTTTTCCTCCCTCATTTTTCTTAAAAGTTCGTTTTTCGTCCCTCAACTCCAAAACACAGACACGTGAACTCCCTCATCTATCCAATCCATGGCACTTTTTCATCGGAAACCGAACCGAGCCGAATCGAACCAAAATGTCGGTTTTTTCGGTTTTCGGTTTCGGCTTCAGCTTCCATTCTGTCTGAACCGAAGAACCGATGGAACCGAACAGAGCAGTACACAGCATCGCGAGTTGGGATATCTGCGTTTCAGGCAACAAGCATTCGGCCCATAGCCCCCACAGCCCAACAGCCCAAACACCCATCCGCACAGGCATACCACTCCAACTCTCATCCTCTGCATTCCCCGTCTCCCATCTGCCATCCCCATCCCCAAACCCTAACCCAGCAGCCAAGCAGACCAGCGGTGGTGGCTCAGCTGCACAAAGGTGAGCAGCGCGCGGCGTGTACGCGCGGCGTGTACGCGCGACGCACCCACGGCTTAGCGGCAGCGCGAGCGCGACCGCGAGCGGCCAAGTAGGCGAGGCGGCGGCGCGACTAGGGGCGGCGCGGTGCGTGGCGGCGGCGTCACCGACGGGAGCGGAGGAGCCTCTCAACCGGCGCGAGCAGGGGGGGTAGGAGCAGTGCGAGCAGGGGCAAGTAGGAGCAGCGCGGTGCAAGCAGGACGGCCATGGAGAAGGTTTGAGCGCAATGTCTTCTGTGTTCATCAGTTTATTCGGTTAAAACCGAAAAACCAAACTAAAAAACCTAAACCGAAGTCGTCGGTTTTTGCTTTTCTGCAGAACCGATAGAGTGTTACTTTCCGAAAACCAAACTTTCTGAAAACCGATTAATCCGAACCGAAATGTCGGTTAAAACCGAATACCTAGGCTGACATGCACTTTAGCTCCCTGGCTGGTTTTGAGTCCGATTTCTGCACTATTGGCGCCACGTCGGATCGCAGAGTCAGCGCAAAGGTAAATAAATTTTGTGACCAGTGGCATTACTATAAATACTGCATACATTGGTCTCGCTGGACATGGCGTGAAAGAGCCGCTGCTGCTGTACTTGCATAGGAGACAACGAGCTTGGCCAGGCCGTTAGGCGGCGGCAGCGCCAGGCTGCGTGGGGGCAGGGCTTGGCCAGTTCGGCTGCGCCGGCTTGCTGCCATGTGAAAGGTCCTAAATGGCTAGAGGGTGTGAATAGCTGTTGACACTAGATACGCACACGAAAGAATCAAAGAGAAATAATCCGCAAGCGCACGGATATCGGTGAGCACTTCACCCGGGAGATAAGTCCTGAGTATCGTATTTGTTTTTATCCGCTAAGAGAAAACGTGCAATAGACTAACCCGATCTTTACTACTACCCCCGGGTGCTAGTCAAGTGAGAATTAAGCGATATAGAGAGAACTCCTTCGTCGGTCTTCTTCTAACCTATGGCAAGCTTTGAGACTACTTGTTCTAAGGAGGTACCGAGGAATAGACACCACGAGAGGATGCTAAACCGGGCACAAAGGACCTACCTTACCTACCAACGGGAAGTGGATTACAAAGGTAATAAAGGGATTGTCACTTCCCTCACTACTACCACGGTTCCGGCCGAATAGGGAGCATCTACAAGTGAACCTAGCCTAAGCACCACGCTTATGCTAAAGAACGATTACTCTATTCCCAACGCGAAGCTTAATAAAGTAAACTTGTAAACCAAAGAACAATAATAACAACGAACTTACTAGTATTAGAAGTTGAATTGCCGAATGATTCGAAACCAAGCCTCGGGTTAGGAGACTTGATCCCGAGATACACCTGGAGAGGAGACACCGACAGCCGAGCTTCCTCCAAATCTACCTCCACTCTATACTCTCTCAATCTCTCTTGATACTAATACCCTATAGAGATAGATCCATTCGAGGGACCCTTCTCTATCTAACTCTCTCTCTCCGGATTGAAGTCTTGAATAAATAGGAGAATGAATTAGGGTTTTACCCGGGGCCGGGGCTCGCTTATATAGCCCCCTAGGATTAACCACAGCCCTCGGATCAAACCGACCTAAATGGACGATAATTATTGCTCTTCAAAGTCGGTGGAGGCAGGATCCGCGAGACTCCACCTGATTGGTGGAGTTGGGGAGTCGGCCGACTCCCCCCCTGGGCGGCCGACCCTGGCCAATGCCAGGTGGGCCCCAGGTTTCAGGTGTTGCCTTCTGGAGTCTTCTAGATTATACTTTTTCACCCGTTCGGTCTTTCTCTCTATGTAAACCCGACATGTGGGCCATCTTGGGTAGTTTTCATTTGTCACCCCGCGAGAAATAGATATTCACCAAAACTCGTGGAATTCGTCGGTGGTAACCCTATATCTATCAAGTATTTATGAATAGGTCCATTTGCATGCTAAGTTGACGGTTAATTTTATGAGTTAACGACCGTCAACAAACTCCCCCACACTTATCTTTTACTCGTCTCGAGAAAAAGGATGGATTATTTTAAGCATAGCCTCAAACCAGGACATCAACATTAGATTATCCCTGATCATACTTGCACTGCAGGATTCAAAGTGTCTACCATTGAACTTTGGGGAGTTGAAAGATGGAACAGCGCGAAGTAGAGATCCTTCTTCTATCAATCCTGTCACTCGGAGTTTTTATAATATTTTTGTAAAGAAAACTTAGCTTACCCTTCTCCATCATGTAGCACACTCGAATCACTCATTATATGTGGTATTTGTGGATCTCACCATTAAGTATAGAGCACTCAAATCTCTCAATGTATGTAGTATTTTTGGAACTCACTTGAGGCATGTGAAGGGTATGCCTCCTATTCTATAAAGGCTTATGTGGAGTTTTAAGGTATTTCAAGGAATAGCATTTTTACCTGCGCATATTGATTAGTCAAAAACGGGAACCAAGGAGAGGGGAACCTTACTCTAGATCAAGTGTGTGCAAGTGTGTGGAATATTTGGTGGCTAAATTGATGATAATAATGCTCCTTCCCTCTCTTGCACACTCTTCTCTTGAACATTGCTTTGCTTGATCTTTTCTTGAATAGCTCTTTGAGCTTCTTTGAACTTTCCTTCTCTTGGGATCACAATACTTAAGAGCTCATCGGCTATCTCTTTTCTTTCTTTTCTTCTTCTTTCTTTTTTTTTTTAACATTATTTTTGCATAGCCCATGTCTCACTCTCGGACACAATAACTTTCTTGAATACGATGATGATGTTGACGATAATAATCTTTCGACAACTGGATGATGATAACAATTCTTGGAGCATATAGAAATCCTAGAAAGTGTATGTATCCTTCTCCCAGTGTAGGAGATGGATGAATGGCGGAAAGCATGTTTTTGCGTACTCCCAGTGTAGGAGCAGCAGATATATATGTGGGTGTAAGTGCACTTGATCATAAGAGTAAGAGACCCTTCTCTAAGGCTCTAATACCGCCAAGACTATTCTCAACACAAATAAAAGCTTATGTCTTGGTCTTTCGAATTTTGTCGACGAGGCTCGTAGGCATTTATAACCACGGAGGAGAAGTATAGCTAACATTTTAAGATTTTGAAAAGAAATTCTCCAAGCAACTAGATATAAAGAAATCGGGTTCTCATGGTCCATGCTATATCACTGTCCTCAACAACTTAAGTAAAATGGGGTCCCTATAAAATACGTTCCCAACAAAGCAACGGGGATTCCCGGGAATTATCATGGTGTGAGTCTATCTTGGGGTCATGATTAAAATAATCTACCTTCTTAGTATATATATCGGGTGATTTAATTCAAAGTGTTCCCCAAACGAATCGGAAAAACGTGATCGGTATAAAATTTGGAACATAGGGAAGCAAACCGATCGTGGACGAAAAGCCGGAGCCAACTGGGCCCGGCCCCGGGCGGCCGACCCTATATATGGGGCGGCGACTACGCAGTGGCCCCTCGGGGTCCGCTTCGTCGTGCGTGATCTTTACGTCGTATGTTCTCAAATATTTTTTGCTGGTTATTTGATATCCGTTAGTTTCGTCGTCGGTTGCCTCCCCCACACTAGATTTCTGTTATCTTCATTCACAACAAGGTGGAGACAAAAGAGGCAACACATATGCAATAATAAATATAACTAGAAAACTTTATTTCATCTTCATTAAGGCCTGGATTACAAGTATTGAAAGGAACTAAGATCGAACTAAACTTTAACTAAGCACTCTTGCAAACTAAAACTTTTAATCTAAGCACACTAGGCCTTTCTGATGCTAAGACAAATCTCATCTAATCAACTCGCTCCTCTAGAGCGTCTAACTTCTTTTCTAACTTATCCGTCCTCTTTTCTAGCGCACGAAGTCTATCTATAAGAGTGACAATACTACTGCTCTGGACACGTTGGGAGTTTTGCAGAGATGCAATAATGTCACGCTGAGTTTCTAGCTCTGTCTCTAAGTCTGCAACGGTCTTGCGACGCTTCCTTGGAGCTTCTGAGGTGGCGAGAGCTGCTTTTGGGGCTTCTTTTGGAGGGACGAACTTCACTTTGCTCGGGTGAGCACGGACTCCCTCGAAATACGAGCGCTCTCCAGTGCTATACTTAGCACAGACGATCTCCCCTTGCTTGTTGGTCTTCACTCCCATAAGCATCTCATTGTGCTTAGGAGGGAGGATCTTGGTGCCTTCTGGGAGCTTCACAATAGGACCCTTTGGTGGAGGTCCATCTAGGAGCAAAGGCTTGGGTGCGGTGATGGCGGTTGAGCGAAGTAGCTATGGTCGTAAGCTTGAGGTTTTGGAGGAATAGAGGCTAGGGGTTTTGGCTCGGCAAGAACGATGGCCTTGGACTTGGGCTCCTCCTTTGGGATGGTGTTGAGATCAAATCCGAAGTGGATCAATCTCCTATCTAAATTTTCGGCTCTGGCTTCATCATTGCTTTGCGTAGCAAGCTTGATGCTAGGAGGAGGAGGCTTTAGATGGAATGAGGTTGGCTTGAGGTGGGCTTCTTTATATAGGGGGATGGAGAGGCATCTAAAGGGCATCTAAAGGGAATCTTCGAAGGAATAACGCGTCAACGTGATCTCAAAAACCCTAATCGGCAAAAATTCTGAAGGAAGAGTATGGAAGGATCACGAATGCAAAAGCTGGCGGCGAATGGGGGAGTCCATGGGTCGGCCGACTCCCCCTATGGGGCGGCCGACTCTGGCAGGTGGACCCCCCTGCCAGGGCTTTTCGCAACCTAATTAGCGTATTTTTGTCATTCGAAAAAATACCCTGGACCCCGAAAAACAAAAAGTAAAAAGGTCGGGCCCAACTACCTAATTGAGAAAGAAGTTTAATTCATCTATTTCACCTATTTCCTCAATGGGCTCTAAAAAATATTTTAAGGCGTTGACCATTTACCTTGAATATCGTACCTTCGTTGTTGCGAGCGTAACGGCTCCATGCGATGATGAGCTTACTACTTGAACGGTCCTTCCCATTTGCTTCGAAGCTTTCCTTGCCCGAAGAGTTTGACCCGGAATTAAAAAGTAATACCTTGTCTCCGGGTGTGAACTCCTTGATCTTGATTCTCTTGTTGTGCCATCTTTTCACTCTTTCTTTGTATATCTTGGCGTTGTGATAGGCTTTCTCTCTCCATTCTTCTAATTCGAGATTTGCATCTTCCTCTTCTCTCCCGTCGCTTCTAGGTCCATATTCCATTTCTTGATGGCCCAGTGAGCTTTGAATTCCAGCTCTTGGTAAGTGGCGGAGTCTTTCCATAGACTAGTTGATATGGTGACATCCCAATAGGTGTCTTGTATCTTTGTTCGATATGCCCATAGTGCATCGGGAAGCTTGTCCTTCCATGCAGTTCCCATTTCATTCTTGTCTTGAAGAATATTCTTGATTTGCTTATTTGATGTCTCGCTTGGCCACTTGTCGAGGATGATACGGAGTAGCAACATTATGGCGTACTCCATGCTTCAATAAGTATTGCTCAAAGCGTTTGTCGATGAAATGTGATCCTCCATCACTTATGACTATCCTTGGGACACCGAATCTTGGGAATATTATTTCTTCGAACATCTTTTTGGAGCTTGAGCTATCTGCCTTTTTGCATGGCGAGCTTCGACCCATTTGGACACATAGTCCTTTGCTACGAGGATGTATTCACATTTATTCGACGGTGGAAATGGTCCCATGAAATCAACTCCCCGGACATCAAAGAGCTCGATCGAAGGTTGTTGATAAGTGGCATGGCATCTCTTGAGTTAATGTTGCCATGTCTTTGACAAGGACCGCATCTCCGAATGAAATCTTTTGTGTCTTCATACATTGTTGGCTAGAAAAATCCGCATTGCCAAATCTTTGCATGTGTACGGAACACCCCATAATGGCCTCCATATGGTGATGAGTGGCATCTTTCGATGATTTTGATTCCTTCTTCAGTTGGCACACATCTTCTGAGCAGACCATCAGAGCACACTCGGAAGAGGTAGGGTTCATCCCAAATGTGAGTACGACTCTCCTGGATAAGTTTCCTTTTGTTGCCTCCTGGTGGTACGTAACTTTGTAACCATAAAATTAACAATATCGCATACCGGGGTCGGATCCGTTGATTCCGTAGAGCATGTCGTCGATGGGTAGTTCCTGTGGTTTCTCAAAGCGCATTCTAGACAAGTGATCGGCCACGAGTTTTCTACTCCCTTTTTATCTTTTATTTCTAGATCAAATTCTTGGAGTAATAAAATCCATCTTATCAAATGAGGTTTAGCATCTTTCTTAGTGAGCAAATATTTTAAAGCAGCATGATCGGTGTAAATAATCACTTTGGCACCCACTAAGTAGGATCTAAACTTATCAATAGCAAAGACAATAGCTAGGAGCTCTTTTTCGGTGGTAGCATAATTAAGCCGAGGTCCAGTCAAAGTTTTGCTAGCGTAAGCTATTGCATGATGCTTCTTATCCTTAGTCTGTCCTAACACTTTGCTCCTACAGCGTAGTCACTTGCATCACACATAATTTCAAAAGGTAAAGTCCAATCGGGGGTTGAATGATTGGAGCGAGAGATGAGCGCTTTCTTAAGGATCTCAAATGATTGTAAGCGAGGCATCATCAAAGTCAAAAGGAACATCCTTAGCCAATAAGCGGGTAAGAGGTCTAGCGATGAAAGAGAAATCTTTTATGAATCTATGATAAAAACCAAGCATGACCAAGGAAACTTCTAATTCCTTTCACATTGATAGGAGGAGGCGGTTGTTCAATAACTTCTATTTTGGCTCTATCTACCTCGATGCCTCTTTCGGACACTAAGTGTCCTAGCACTATTCCTTCTCTAACCATGAAATGACACTTTTCCCAATTAAGGACTAAGTGTTTTTCCTCACATCTTTGCAAAACTCGATCTATGTTTTCAAGGCACTCATCAAAAGTTTTTCCATAAACAGAAAAATCATCCATGAAAACTTCCATAATCTTTTCAATCATATCGAAAATATAGACATCATACATCTTTGAAAAGAAGCTGGTGCATTACATAACCCAAAAGACATCCTACGATAAGCAAAGGTTCCATAAGGGCATGTAAAGGTCGTTTTGTTTTGATCATTAGGATGGATAGGGATTTGATGATATCCGAATATCCATCAAGGAAGCAAAAGTAAGAATGGTTGGCTAATCACTCAAGCATCTCATCAATGAAAGGCAAAGGAAAGTGATCTTTTCTTGTTGCCTTATTAAGCTTTCTATAATCTATGCACATTCGCCATCCCGTGACGGTTCTTTGTGGGATTAACTCATTCTTCTCATTTTGGACAACAGTCATGCCTCCCTTTTTAGGCACAACTTGGACATGGCTGACCCACTCACCGTGTGGCACGGGGTAAATAATCCCAGCGTGCAACGGTTTTAAAACTTCTTTCTTAACAACTTCCCTCATCGCATTATTGAGCCTACGTTGGGGTTTCTCGGATGGTGGAATATCGGGATCTGTGGGAATGCGATGGGTACAAAGGGCGGGACTAATTCCTTTGAGGTCTGGAGTGAGTAGCCAAAAGCTTTTTTTTGTTTTTCTAGGACTCTCATTAAGCGAAAAGTCTACGCTCCCGAGTGAGAGTATCACTTATGATGACGGGAGTGTCGGATCATTTCCTAGAAAGGCATATCTAAGATCGGCTGGTAAAGGTTTGAACTCAATAGGAGGCCTAGGTGGTAGGGTAAACTCATCTAATGGTTCATTCTCAGAAGGGTCAACTTCTTCTTCTATGAAGAATCTAGCTTCGTCTTCTAATTCTGGCTTCACTAGGAATTCTAGAGAAGCTGCTCTAAATTCCTCCAACGGATCATAATGTGGATAAGGCTCAGTCATAGCATTTAAAGAGTGTGAAATGGACATTGCAAACTGGAGTTTCTTGCCTAAACAAATGTTTAGCTTCCCAGTTTGTCCTTCATAAAGAAGTCTTCTAAATGGTTGCCCTATCAACAGGTGGAAATCCCCTATGTCAAAGACATAAAAGCTTAAATGAACAGGGGTTCCTTCTACCCGGAGTGGTAGGATATGTAGGATTCCTAAACAAGGAAGAATTTGTCTTGAAAGATTTCTTATGAACTTCACTGTTGGGGTCAATGTCATGTTTCTTTGCAAATATTTTGCTAGTGTGGTAGACATGATATTTATACCCACAACTGGATTATAAAGAGCATTTATGCGATCATTGTTAATCATGCAATGAATAGGAAGAGAAGATGAATCCAACCGAATTATTTCAGAGGAAAGCTCTGACTCTTCTAACCATTCATTGCTCATAACAAACACTAACTCTCCCGAGGTCTTTCTGTTGGAATATCCTCATCAATATTGCATGGCTTTATTGGGTGATATTTGCCTTGTGGCTTCCTCACTTTGTGATAGTTGAAGATGTTTCCAAAATCGGAAAACAGATCGGGTTCAATATCTAGCATAAAATCGGGAAGTGGAATGTCTTCCTTGTCTTGCTCAAGACATGGGTTAGGCGAGGTGGATGGTGTATCGGCAAAGGGTTGGCTTCGGCTACTTGAGGTTCTACTTCTAGGAGGTAGTCTAATTCACTGGATAGGATTTGGTCTAGGATTGATCTTGCTTTCTCAGCGAGAGATATGCAAGAATGATCCTCCGAAGTTGTGTCGAGCAATTTTCTACTGTCTCTACTCGGACCTTTATAAAAGTGTTGTAAAAGAATGGGATCTCGGTAGACTAAGGTCCGGGCCCGATACTAAAAGTGTAGTAAAACGATTCCAGGATGAGGCCAAAGATTCTTCGGGTTCTTGCTTAATAGTCGAACCTTGACTCTAAGGTCGACGATTTGGGAGATGGGATAGAAATCTAGGAAAAGTTGGAGCGTAAGGACCCCCAATCTCCTTGTTGCTTACCTACGGCTTTATCATACCATTGTCTAGCTTTTCCCTTTAATGAGAAAGGAAATAGCTTCCAATGGAGGGTTTTGTCGGACATGCCCTCTATGCGAAGAGTCACATGTTTGCTCAAAGTCTCTAATGTGAAGGTAAGGGTTTTCGTCTCCTTCTCCCGAAAAGGATAGGCTTTGGACCAATGCAATCAACCGCGGACTCGGCATATAGCTAGGTGTTTGGATAGGTTGTGATGACTCATGTGGCACTAGGGTGGTCTCCGTGGGTGCGAGAAAATTGAAAGATAGGAATGGAATTTGAATTATCCATAAGGATAGAAAAAGATAAAATGTACGGAAAAGTAAAGTGAAAGAAAAAGATAAAAGTATAGGTACAAGGTAGAGCAAGATTTAGGTTATCTAAGCGAGACCGTCTTTCTCCCCGGCAACGGCGCCGAAATGCTTGTTGACACTAGATACGCACACGAAAGAATCAAAGAGAAATAATCCGCAAGCGCACGGATATCGGTGAGCACATCACCGGGAGATAAGTCGTGAGTATCGTATTTGTTTTTATCCGCTAAGAGAAAACGTGCAATAGACTAACCCGATCTTTACTACTACCCCCGGGGCTGCTAGTCAAGTGAGAATTAAGCGATATAGAGAGAACTCCTTCGTCAGTCTTCTTCTAACCTATGGCAAGCTTTGAGACTACTTTGTTCTAAGGGGGTACCCGAGGAATAGACACCACGAGAGGATGCTAAACCGGGCACAAAGGACCTACCTTACCTACCAACGGGAAGTGGATTACAAAGGTAATAAAGGGATTGTCACTTCCCTCACTACTACCACGGTTCCGGCCGAATAGGGAGCATCTACAAGTGAACCTAGCCTAAGCACCACGCTTATGCTAAAGAACGATTACTCTATTCCCAACGCGAAGTGAATAAAGTAAACTTGTAAACCAAAGAACAATAATAACAACGAACTTACTAGTATTAGAAGTTGAATTGCCGAATGATTCGAAACCAAGCCTCGGGTTAGGAGACTTGATCCCGCGAGATACACCTTGGAGAGGAGACACCGACAGGCGGGCTTCCTCCAAATCTACCTCCACTCTATACTCTCTCAATCTCTCTTGATACTAATACCCTATAGAGATAGATCCATTCGAGGGACCCTTCTCTATCTAACTCTCTCTCTCGGATTGAAGTCTTGAATAAATAGGAGAATGAATTAGGGTTTTACCCGGGGGCCGGGGGCTCGCTTATATAGCCCCCTAGGATTAACCACAGCCCTCGGATCAAACCGACCTAAATGGACGATAATTATTGCTCTTCAAAGTCGGTGGAGGCAGGATCCGCGAGACTCCACCGATTGGTGGAGTTGGGGAGTCGGCCGACTCCCCACTGGGCGGCCGACCCCGGCCAATGCCGAGTGGGCCCGGAGTTTCAGTGTTGCCTTACGGAGTCTTCTAGATTATACTTTTTCACCCGTTCGGTCTTTCTCTCTATGTAAACCCGACATGTGGGCCATCTTGGGTAGTTTTCAGCTGTCACCCTGCAGAAATAGATATTCACCAAAACTCGTGGAATTCTGTCAGTGGTAACCCTATATCTATCAAGTATTTATGAATAGGTCCATTTGCATGCTAAGTTGACGGTTAATTTTATGAGTTAACGACCGTCAACAATAGCCTATAAAAAATTCTTGTAAACCACTAAACAAACCGATTAGTACTTAAGATGGCGTAGCTCACTAGCACTAGCAAGACGAAGCTAAGCAAGCCACCTAAACAATTCTAGCAAGAAGGCTATGATCTCTAGTCACACCAACAAGGCTAAGTTGCTAAGCTACTTCTAGTGAGCAAGGTAACTACAACTAAATTACACTAGAGAGCTAAACTAGTAACTAGCACTACACAAGGCAGTTCTAGCAAGCTAAGTGCAACAGAGGGATTGGATTGATATACCATCGATGTAGAGGAGATGAGCCAATCACCACAATCACAATCAATCACACAATAGAGAGAAACCTCGGCAATCAAGATGACATAATGATTTTTTACCAAGATTCACTTGCTTCTCGGCAAGCTAGTCCTCGTTGTGGTGATACACCCACTTGGAGATGTGCGCGCTTAATTGGCAATCACCACGCCAAACCCGCAGCCGCGTGCCGCACTATCAACACAAGATGGGGATCCTCTAAAGCCACGAGCAATCCACTAGAGTAGCTAATTGGGATCTCCCACGGGGAAGGCTCAAGAACCTCTCACAAGCTCAACCAGTGTGACCTCGAACAATCTCCAACTCGAACTCAACACCTCCGCTGCTCCAAGCTGTCTAGGGTGACGGGAATCACCCAAGAGTAACAAGAAATCCGCAGCAATCACAAAGAACAAGTGCCTCTAGATGCAAATCCCTAAGCAATGCACTTGATTCACTCAATCTCACTTAGAATCCGATGATCAAGCAAGGAGATGAGTGGGAGAAAGTCTCTCTAGCTCAAAGTATGCTCAAGAGTGTTAGAATCGGCAAGAAATGCCAACCTCTATTTATAGATCCCCCTCCGAAATCCAACCGTTATTCTCGAAGCAGCAAAAATCGTACGCGCCGGACGTGCACCGTCGGACGCGTCCGACGCATGGTAGCGCGAAGTAGCCGTTAGAACTCAGCGTTCAAACCCTGGCGTCCGGCGCTCCTTCCACGTGCGTCCGGCGCTGCGCCCGGTGGTCTGGCCCGCTACAGGGCTCTCTAGACTGCGTCCGGCGCACACCGGACGCGTCCGTTCTTCGCGCCTGAGCAGCACCACCATGCACCGGACGCTGGGCCAGCGTCCGATGCTCCAAAAGCCAGCGTCCGGCGTAGTGTCCGAAGCTCCAATTCGTCGCCACGTCTTTGCTTTCTCTTCGATCCAAGTTTCACCACTTGCCTTATGTGCCAACACCAGTGTATACATCTAAAGTGTAGCGTGTTAACATTTTAAAAACCATTTTCAAGGGCTAGAGGTTAGTGCTTTAGGTTAGAATGCACATGCTCATGAGATGGACCTAGAGGCTCTCGATCGACATGATAACCATGAATTCCACTCTTGATAGTACGGCTATCTATCCTAAATGTGATCACACTCTCTATAGTGTCTTGATCACCAAACCGGAAAGCCCTATCAAGTATACCTTTGCCTTGATCTCCATGGGCCTTCTCTTTTCTCCTCGGAGCTCAACCATGCACCAAGTCCACCATGTTCATCACCATGGCCTCTAAGCTCCATCACCACCTAGGTTGCTAATCATCTACATACACTTAGTAAAGCCATTAGCAACTAGGTACATCATTAATTATCAAAACCAAATAAGAGCTTTCAATCTCCCTCTTTTTGGTAATTGATGACAACCATTACAAAGATATGAAATCAAATTCATCTTGAACTTGAATTGCTTGTCCAAGATATTTTAGATCATGAATCAAGGTTGGACAAACATTTTAAATTTGGTTTGATAGTACTAGCTCCCCCTACATATGTGCATCCATGTGTTTGTTTCCATTTTGCACATATGCATGAATAGGAATTGTGGGAGAGATACTACTATCAAATTGATGCTAAGGTGTATAGAATGGACCTTTGAAGCGTGATACCAATCGGAGTTGCGAATATACACCATCCTTAGCACCAATGTAACTAGTCCTTCAACAAAACTCAAGTACCCCGTGAGATCAACATTACAAGAGGAGAGTACTTGAAAAAACTTGTAAACATAAAAGACTAGTTACCACCTATGCATACTAGTACTTCATTTCACCATAGATGTACTATCACTAGCATACACCAATCAAACATGAATCTTGAATTTAAGCTTGCAATGCAACAATTCATCATTTATGCACACCCAAATGCAACAAATAGCTTATGAGCTTGCTCCCCCTATTTGTATGCTCAAATTTGAATTGATCCCCTTCCTTTATCATAGATCCTTTATCTTTGTATCTTATTTCTCCCCCTTTGTCAACAATCACCAAAAATTAGGATGAAGGAGAACTAAGTCAATCAATATAGGATAAGCAAGAGGATCACAATGTGGTTCAGTCTAGCTCATTTGCCTAGAAAATGTAATTCGGTTTGAACTAAGGGCAAGCTTCTTCACACCTTATGAAGTATAAGGGTTATCTTGACCATGTTGAATTACACATCATGAGCTCATATTCTAGATTCAACACTAGGTTTGCAAGCCCACAAACAAATCATATGATACCACTAGATCAAGGCAAACATAGAAGCAATAGTGGTACCATATATCCATCAAAGCATTTGTTTTCCATGAATGAGCCTATAGAATGCAATATGTCTAGATGCTCTAAATAAGTCCTTAGCAAAGCATGAATGCTATGTCAACCAATTTTACTTTGCATTAGTCGAAGGAGAGGCATATTATTCATGTGGGGTGCATCAACTCATGTTGGAGAAATCAAGTATATTCAATTCATTCCTCAACTTGCAAAATCTCTTCTCATCAAGTGGCTTGGTAAAGATGTCGACAAGTTGATCTTCGGTGCCAATGCTCTCAATGCAAATATCACCCTTTTGTTGATGATCTCTAATAAAGTGGTGCCTCACATCAATGTGCTTTGTTCTTGAATGTTGAACCGGATTGTTGGTCATCTTTGTAGCACTCTCATTGTCACAAAACAAAGGCACTTTCTTGAATTTGACTCCAAAGTCCTTAAAGGTTGATTTCATCCAAAGCAATTGTGCACAACAATTTCCCGCATTAATGTATTCAGCTTCGGCAGTTGATAGAGCAACACTATTTGGCTTCTTTGAGGACCATGAAACAAGAGATCTTCCTAGCAATTGGCATGTTCCACTTGTGCTCTTCCTATCAATCTTGCAACCTGCATAATCGGAGTCGGAGTATCAAACTAATTTAAAGTTTGACCCCTTTGGATACCACAATCCAACATCTTGTGTGCCCTTTAGATACCTCAATATTCTTTTAGCCGCCGTCAAGTGACTTTCCCTTGGTGAAGCTTGATACCTTGCACACATGCACACACTAAACATCACATTTGACCTAGAAGCGGTGGCATAGAGCAAACTTCCAATGATGGATCTATACAACTTTTGATCAACCATGTTGCCACTAGCATCAATGTCCAAGCCTCCATTGGTTCCCATTGGTGTACTAATAGCTTTAGCATCTTGTAATCCAAACTTCTTGATCATGTCCTTGATGTACTTGCCTTGACTAACAAATGTGCCATTCTTCATTTGATTGATTTGAAGTCCAAGGAAGTAGCTAAGTTCTTCAAGCATTGACATCTCAAACTCACTTGCCATCATTTGCCCAAACTCTTCACAAAAGTCTTGATTGGTTGAACCAAAGATTATGTCATCAACATAGATTTGCAACACAAACAAGTCCTTGCCTATCCTCTTGGTGAAGAGAGTGGTGTCAACCTTTCCCATCTTGAACCCTTTAGAGAGGAGATAATCTCTCAATCTTCCATACCATGCTCTTGGTACTTGTTTCAATCCATATAATGCCTTCTTGAGCTTGTAAACATGGTTGGGCCTCTTCTCATCTTCAAAATTGGGTGGTTGCTCAACATAGACTTCTTCATTGATGTACCCATTGAGAAATGCACTCTTCATATAGCTTGATGTTGTGGGCATAAGCATAGGCTAGTAAGATTCTAATTGCCTCCAATCCTGCAATCGGTGCATAAGTCTCTCCAAAGTCAAGACCTTCAACTTGAGTGTAGCCTTGTGCAACCAATCTTGCTTTGTTTCTCACCACTAAGCCATCTTGATCTTGCTTGTTCTTGAAAACTCACTTAGTGCCAATAACATTATGCTTCTTTGGCCTCTCAACAAGCTCCCAAACTTGATTTCTTGTGAAGTTGTTTAGCTCTTCATGAATTGCATTAACCCAATCGGCATCCTTCAAAGCTTCAATAATCGTGGATGGCTCCATGAATGATACAAAGGAGTAGTGCTCACAAATGGTAGCCAATCTTGATCTTGTTTGCACACCTCTTTGAATGTCACCAATGATATGATCTAGAGGATGATCTTTTGCTATGTTGGATGGTTGAAGTACTTGAGATTTATTTCTTGGGCTTGCTTGAACTTGATCTTGAGCTTCATCATGAGTGCCACTTGAGCTTGCTTGATTTGTATCAATATACACTTCTTGACTTGTCATTTGTAACTCATCATCATCAACTTGTCTGTTGGCTTAACATGCACTACATGGTTTGTCCTTCTCAAAGGTGACATCCTTCAAGCCTCTCACTAAGTCATGCTTCACAAGTTTGTTCAATTGCTTCATTCCAACATGACCAAGCCTTCTATGCCATAACCAACCCATGCTAGTCTTGTTATTCAAACAAGATGAAAGTTGTGCTTCACTAGCATTGAAATCAACCAAGTACAAGCTTCCATGCCTAAAACCCTTGAATATGATATTTGAATCTTCCATGCTTATGACTTCAACACAATCCTTGTCAAAGATGCACTTGTAGCCAAGATCACAAAGTTGAGCCACCTATAATAGATTGAAATCCAAGCTCTCAACTAGCAACACATTGGAGATACTCTTGTCATTTGAGATAGCCACTTTACCAAGCCCCTTGACTTTGCCTTTCTTGTTGTTGCCAAATGTGATAGAATCAAATCCACCATTGTCACTTGTATCAATTGACTTGAACATACAAGAATCCTCGGTCATGTGTTGAGTGCACCCACTATCAAGCACCTAATGCCTCCCTTTGGCTTTGTAATTGACCTACAAGACAAGATCAATTTCTTTTAGGTGCCCAAACTTGCTTGGGTCCTCCAAGGTTAGTGACCAAGCTCTTTGGTACCCAAATGGATTTCTTCTTTGAGCCCATCCATGGTGCACCAATGAACTTAGCATGAACACCATTAGCACTCTTGGTAAGCACATAATATGAATCAAGCTTAATTAAGGATACATTAGATTGCTTGTTCATACACTTTTGCTCCACATGACCTACTCGCTTGCAACTTTTGCAATAGCTACCATTGTTCTTCACAAAACTAGTTTTGTGAGGAGCAAAGGCGGCCTTGTCTTTCTTAGGGATATAGCATAATCCCTCCGTATGGAGAGAAGCCCTTTGGCTACCTAAGCACAGAAGCAAGCGGTCCTCACCACCATAAGCCTTATCTAAGGTGTGATTGAGCTCTTTTACCTCCTTCTTGAGAATTTCATTCTCAACCACTAGTGTGGAATCATAAGTGAAACCATCACTACTAGATGAGCTAGGAGTGGATGTGCTACATGAAGGGTTAGTTGAAGCAACAACAATAGGCTTATAGAAAAATTCATCAATGATATTAGAAGTTAAGCCCTTGTCATAAGTTTTAGCCTTTTCAACTTGAGGTGGCATGTTATCATGTTGCTCAACTGGAGAGGAATGAGCTTTTTCAAGCTTTCAGTGAGCCGTTTGAAGCTTCTTATGGTCTTCCTTTAGACTCTCATAAGATGCCCTAAGCTCATCAAGTTCTTGCATAAGGTTTTACTTATCCTTTTGCAAGCCCTTGCATTCCTTCCTAGTGACCTTATAAGCATGTTTGCAATCACCAAGCACAGTGATGAGTTCATCCTTAGTAGGTTCATCGTCATCACAATCACTATCATAATCACTCTCATCATCGGATTGTACCTTAGAGGCCTTAGCCATAAGCATGTCAATGGAGTGTCAAAGAGAGAGATCTTCTCTTGGATTGCAATACTTGCATGCCCCTTCTTCTTGCTCTTTTTGTCATCTTCATCATCACTTGAGGTAGAAGCATCACTATCCCAAGTTGTAATGTGGGACTCATTCTTCTTCTTCTTGTGGGTGCTCTCACCCTTTTCTTCCTTCTTCTTTTGCTTCTTTCTCTCCTTCTTGATAGCATCTTTATCATCACTATCATAAGGACATTTGGCAATGAGATGATCCTTGCTATGACATCAGAAGCACTTCATTGAATGTTCACTCTTCTTGGATGAAGACTTCTTTCTTCTTCCTCGAAAGCTCTTCTTGTTCTTCAAGAGTTTGCCAACCTTGACAAATAGAGCACTCAACTCATCATTAGCTTCCTCTTCACTTGAGCTTGAGCTTTCTTTACTTGATGAATCTTGCTTCTTCTCCCCCTTGCTCTTGGATGATATGGCCTTGAATGCCACACTCTTCTTCTTGTCATCATCCTTCTTCTCATTGTCTTTCTTCATCTTGTTCACCAACTCTTCCTTCCCATGATCCTCTTTAAACTCATCATCGGCCATGATCTCTTGAAGGACTTGGTTTGGAGTTGGGTTCTCCTTCATAGTTGTATTCACCATGACGGTCTTCAATGTGTCAAATCTCTTGGGGAGACATCTCATTAACTTGGTTTAGAATTGATTATCTTTCACTTCTTTACCAAGTGCCTTGAGGTCATTGACAATAACTTGCAATCTATTAACATCTCCGGCACACTCTCATCATCCTTCATCTTGAAGCTTGAAAACTTCTCTTATAGCATGTAAGCTTTTGCCATCTTCACACTTGCAGTGCCCTCAAATGATTCTTCTAGCTTTGCTCAAGCTTCATGAGCATTCTCAAGAGTCTTGATGATCTCAAAGGTCTTGTCATCAAGTGCTTCATGAATGGCACTAATGGCAATATCATTGCATTGGAGCTTTCTTTGTTCAATAGGAGTTGGTGCATCTTTGTTTGCAACTTCAAACTTGGTTTTGGTCACCTTCCACACCTCTCTATTGATTGACTTGAGGTGACTTGTCATTTTCACCTTCCAACAAGCATAATTGGTGCCATCAAAGGGAGGTGCTTTCTTGGTGTTGTTGATGTGTAGCGATAATTGAGCCATTTCTTCACCATAGGTTGTTAAGCCTCAATTAAATGGTGCTCCGGCTCTGATACCACTTGAAAGGTCCTAAATGGCTAGAGGGGGTGAATAGCCTATAAAAATTTTTTGCAAAGCACTAAACAAACCGATTAGTACTTAAGATGGCGTAGCTCACTAGCACTAGCAAGACTAAGCTAAGCAAGCCACCTAAACAATTCTAGCAAGAAGGCTATGATCTCTAGTCACACCAACAAGGCTAATTTGCTAAGCTACTTCTAGTGAGCAAGGTAACTACAACTAATTTACACTAGAGAGCTAAACTAGTAACTAGCACTACACAAGGCAATTCTAGCAAGCTAAGTGCAAGAGAGGGATTGGATTGATATACCACCGATGTAGAGGAGATGTGCCAATCACCACAATCACAATCAATCAATAGAGAGAAACCTCAGCAATCAAGATGACACAATGATTTTTTACCGAGGTTCACTTGCTTCCCGGCAAGCTAGTCCTCGTTGTGGCGATACACCCACTTGGACATGTGCGCGCTTAATTGGCAATCACCACGCCAAACCCGCAGCCAAGTGCCGCACTATCAACACAAGATGGGGATCCTCCAAGCCACGAGTAATCCACTAGAGTAGCCAATTGCGATCTCCCGTGGGGAAGGCTCAAGAACCCCTCACAAGCTCAATCGGTGTGGCCTCGAACAATCTCCAACTCGAGCTAAACACCTCCGCTGCTCCAAGCCGTCTAGGGTGATGGGAATCACCCAAGAGTAACAAGAAATTCACAGCAATCACGAAGAACAAGTGCCTCTAGATGCAAATCCCTAAGCAATGCACTTGATTCACTCAATCTCACTTAGAATCCATTGATCAAGCAAGGAGATGAGTGGGAGGGAGTCTCTCTAGCTCAAAGTATGCTCAAGAGTGTTAGAATCGGCAAGAGATGCCAGCCAAGGCCAGCGAACCTCTATTTATAGAGCCCTTCCGAAATCTAACCGTTATTCTCGAAGCAACAGAATCGTACCCATTGAACGCGCCAGTCGCTCCACCGTCGGACACGTCCGACGCGTGGTAGCACGAAGTAGCCCTTAGAACTCAGCATTCAAACCTTGGCGTCCAGCGCTCCTTCCACGTGCGTCCGGTGGTCTGGCCCGCTGCAGGGCTCTCTAGACTGCGTCCGGCACACGCCAGACGCGTCCGCCGCCACCACCGCACAGATGCCGTACCAGCCAGAGAACGTGCGCCAGATGCTGAGGTCCAGTGACCCGGCGTCCGACGCGTTTCCTCCAGACGGTCTGGCACAACGTTCTTCGCGCCTGAGCAGCACCACCTTGCGCCGGGCGCTGGGCCAGCGTCCGATGCTCCAAAAGCCAGCGTTCGGCGCAGTGTCCAAAGCTCCAATTGTCACACCCCGGTTTACAAGGAGGCAAAACCGATTACAAACACATGTGTGCCCAAGATCAATTTCACACATGTAGTGACATCATTAATGAACCAACATCACAGTGCATCGATTACAATAAAAACATTTAACGATTACATCGTATCATTATTACAATAAAGTCTGAACTCAGCTTAAAGCGGAAACATATAAGTAGCGTTTGACAAAAGTAAACACTAAGACGACGACGACACAACGACGACGCTGTAGTGGATCCACCTCGCCACAGGAAAAGGTCGACGGTAGCACCACGAGCCTAATAACCAGGGAGATTCTCCGGGAACTCATCATCCGAATCGTCATCACTTGAACACCCTTTATTTGTGAATTAGCAAGGGTGAGTCCATGTCGAACTCAGCAAGTACAGGCAGGAAAAGTAATGACATGCAAGGCTAATCAAAAGGTAAAGCTGGTGGGTAAACACTGTGGTAGCTTTTAATGTAACAAGCAAATTTTAATTAGCAACCTATTCACTATCAACTTGGTTGAGAAACCCATCCCTTATTAAGGTTCAAGTAGAATTAAAGGTTCATTAAGATCAAACGAAAAGGAAAGCTTTTAAATACATAAATATATATGAGATAGCCATCTCAGATAACACAGGATCGCTATCCTGGTAAAGCCTAAGGTAGCAAGCTCTCAAAAACCATCTCCGCGATCAAAGAAAAACCTTTTTTTTCTAATCATGCGAGGATCTGGGCCGCTCGTAACCGTGAGCACGGACGATATATCGATTGATCAAACTCTGCGCAGAGGTGTACACTTTACCTCCAGTTTGTGAGTTCCCTTTCGCCCGAGGGGATCAGCCTCTTAGCCCGTTTCCAAGACAGGCCGACGGGGTGTCACAACGAGGCTGTTCACAGGGTCAAGGACAGTGGCAACTCGACAGGAATGTCGCAAGCATATGAGTGACGTACTCGTAGCCTATGCCCAGGTCTACGGATCATCCAGAACACCCATACTAGAACTTGAGATCACCCTTATCACCATCGCTATGGCACCTATCGGTAAGCCGCCCATCCTGCCTATGATGATCCTGCTAGTTGGCCAAGCAAGAGCCCATTAGCCCGGAGATGTACGAAAGTCCCAGGTGGCCGCTCCACGAACCGGTCCTTAGGGAGAGACGACACGGATGCCCCTGTCGCTACAGGCAAAACCCTAGCATCCGTATCTCCCTAGCTTCACCAACCAACGATGCTCACCGCATCGTTGCCACTTCTCCATGGCCGCAGCCATCACCAGCTAAAAGCACGACTATTATTAAAGAAGCAAGTTTTAAAAGTAATTAACTGAAGTGACAAGATGAGTAGAGCACTAGCAGACCTGCACCTATCTACTAACCCCCATGGGTGATATATGGATATAGGTGGCTAGTATGTCCTTAGGTTGCAAAGATTTACACACATGCATGCAATATGACAACAATTCATGGGTTCAATATGATCAAGGGGTCCTGCACTTGCCTTGGTTAGTGGTGTCGGGCTGCTGGAAGTCCTCCGGGTCCTGCTGATCCTCCTTCACCCACGGCGCGTTCTCTAATCATCGCAATCATCAAACACAGGAGCAATACAAGCAAACAGAGGAACTATAATTAGCACAGTACACCAATCAATAATTAGCAGCAAACAATGTTACAGATCTATTCTACTCGTCGAGACGATTCCAACAAGTACTCGTTTGCCGAAAACGGAGTTAAAACGTGAAAGTTATGGCTAAAACAAAAACAGGGGTTAATCTGCTAAAAACAGGACTAAAAATTAAATATTTTTGAACTGGGATGGACTGATCCGTAAATAAGTAAAAACTCGAGGGCTAATCTGCAAAAGTGCCACGGCGACCGGGCGCTGACCGGGTTGACCCGGTCTTCGCTGACATGGCGCTGACGTGGCGGGCGGGTTGACCCGCGGTTGACCGCCACGCGGCGGCGCGCGACTGGCCGGGGCTGGTGTACCGGCCGTGGTCCACGCCCGTGGACTGCGTCCACTGGTCCACCGTGGACCAGGGTCGCCGGGGCGGCGTCCCAGGCGGCGGCGCCATGGCCGGACTCCGGCGAGCTCGCCGTGGCAGCGCCACGGGACTCCGCTGGGCAAGCCGCGGGCACGGGCGAGATGCGCGCGCGATGGCGAACCCGATGCGCGCATCGGCCGTGACGGAGCGGGGTCGGGGCGGCGTGTCCACATGACGCCGGCGGACGGCGCCGGCGGCGCGACTTCGGCGGCGCGCTCTGGCGCGCGGAGGAGGCTAGGGGGGCCGCAGAGGGCACCGAAGTGACCCTTGTGCTCAAGCGAACCCGGCCGGGGGCTCACCTCGGCGGCGGATGGCGACGAGGATGAAGACGGCGGCGGCGGCGGGTTAGGGTTTCGCGTGCTCGCGGACCCGGGCAGCGACTGGTCTGGTGATGCAAAGAGGAGAGCGAGGAGCGGCGGCGGAGCTTTATAGCGCGCGGGGGAGCATAGAAGGGAGGCCCCTCGGCGGCGGGATTGCCGGCACTTGCCATGTCGGGGCGCACCTTCCTTCCCTGGCGCGAGGATGGAGCTGACGGGCGGGCCCCGCCTGTCAGTGGCTGCGCGGGTGGGCGCGCGGCGCGCTGCGGCGGCTGGGCCGCCTTGCTGGGCTCGGCCCATGCGAGCGCGAGCTGGGCCGGCTCGGTTTTGTGGCAGGAAAAGGGAGAGGGGGCCAAGCGGGCCGTGCGCTGGGCCTGGCCTGGCGGCTGCGGGCGGCGGCCTGGCTGGCACGCCGGGCTTCAAGCGGCTGCTTATTTTTTTGAGGAAAAAAAATACTTTTTATTCATGGAGCTGATCGTAAGAGTTACAAATGCCCGAAGGCGGATCTAATGCCCGGACATGCTCGCCTCGTATAAGAAGAAATCAAACTCCTAGCTAAAATATGAGCATCAACATTGGAATTTCTATTCTCGTGGACGAACTCAACATAAGGAAAATCCGACTGCTCTCTTATCTCCTTCACAACTTGGCCATGGGGACCCATACCAGTTCTGCCATACTTCTAATAGCATTGGCACAATCGAGACGCCACCCGAAATGAGGTCAACATGAGGTCGGACGCCAAGGCTAGACCTTCTCTGCAGCAATTACCTCGGCTATTCTCGGTTCAATGACTCCTTCAAGGACCACTCCCGATGCTCCCATAAAATTACCAACCGGTCACGAGCTATGGCTGCCACCGATGCCCTTCGATGTTCTTTGAGATAGCTGCATCGACGTTCACTTTCATGCAACCGGTAGGTGGCGGCAACCACCGAGGATGTTGAGTCGAACCTTTGACTTTTTTTCTTGAATCGGCTTGCTCTTTTAGTTCAGCAATGTATTTGTTAACAAAGCTATGTGTCGATAGTGGGCTCTGGAAAATATTTTCATAGATCGCTTTCCTTCTTGCATACCAAATTGCCCATATATTTACCAACACCCGAACAAGATCAGCGTGAGACAGTGTTTCAATCAGATTCATCAACCAACCTCTCGGGTTCTCCTCCTGCATCTCGCTGAGATGTTCAACGATATCCTCACTTTCTAGCGCCCATACACACCTTGCCATATTACATTCCAGTAGGGAATGTTTCCATGAATCAGGTGCTCCACATAAGGCACATTGACTATGATCAGCCATATTCCTACGATGAAGAACATCCGCCGATGGCAAAGAGTGTTTTGCAAGCCGCCAAATAAAAATTCGTACCTTTGAAGGCACCATGACCTGCCATAAGGATGACCACTCCTTCTCTTCTCCTCTTCTATTAGAAATTGTTGCATTTTCTGACAACGCACGCCTCATAATCAACATTCGATATGCGGATTTCATAGTGAAAACTCCCTTCTTGTCATGATGCCAAGCCCAGAAATCCGGTTGATTCTGATGACACAGAGGGATATTAAGAATCACATCAATATCAGCTTGCGTGAAAAATTCCTGAAGTTTACTTTGATCCCAAGCTGCCGATGTACTGTCAATTAGTTCGCTCACGAGCTTTGGGGGATGCGGGGTTGTGCTACGTGCGGCCGTCGCATACCATCGTCGGTAGCCAATCCATATTCCAAATTGACGTAGTGGCACCTGTGCCGATTCTCTGATCGAGGCCAAGCCGAAGCACTTCCCCGCCATCCAAAATTGATCGCCAGATTTTTGGGGGCGGATCCAAGAATTGCCTCCGAGAAAGTCATCTTGTGGGAAATAAACCGCCTTTAAAATCCGGGCACTCAAAGATGCCGGTTCCTGGAGGATCCGCCAAGCCTGCTTCGCAAGCAAAGCAAGATTGAATAGCTCTATATCTCGGAAGCCCATTCCCCCAAGGAACTTTGGCATAACCATATCATCCCATGCCACCCAGCATGTTTTCCTCTTTCCTTCCTTACTTCCCCACCAGAATTGCCTCAGAAGGCCATTGATATGTTTGCATAGACCTCTAGGAAGTTTGAAACATGACATTGAATAGGTGGGTATTGCTTGGGCAACGGACTTGATGAGCACCTCCTTGCCGCCAGATGACAGGCATTGCTCCATCCATCCCTGCACCTTGTTCCAGATTCTGTCCTTCAAGAATTTAAAAGCGCCATTTGTTGCAGAGCCAACATCAGACGGCATTCCCAAATATTTCTCACTAATGCATTCATTCTGAACATTGAGCTCCCTCTTAATCTCCTCTCGAACACTTTGCTGACACTTTTTGGCAAAATGGATTGATGATTTTTGCACATTAATCTGTTGCCCCGAAGCATCACAGTAAAGCCGCAGGATGTCCTTCACCACCCTAGCACTCTCCCTATTAGCTTTAAAAAACAGCAGGCTGTCATCTGCGAAGAGAAGGTGACTAACCATCGGTGCTGATGGTGCCACTTTAATTCCACTGAGCTCTGATGACTGTGATCGTGATTTTAAGAGGCACGAAAGGCCCTCTGCTGCTATCAAAAACAAGTAGGGAGAGATAGGGTCCCCTTGGCGAATTCCTCTTGTCGGCTTAAAAGTCCTCAAACAGTCCCCATTGAAGAGGACAGAAAAAGAGACTGTAGAGACTAACCTCATAATCAATTTTACCCATAGTTGGTGGAAACCGAGCTTTAGCATAATCGCTTGTAAATAACTCCACTCAACTCGGTCGTAGGCTTTCTTCATATCCAGCTTTAAAGCACAACACCTAAGTTCTCGGGTTTTCTTTTGCTTCATGAAATGAAGGCACTCATAAGCAGTAATAATGTTGTCCGTGATGAGCCTTCCCGGCACAAATGCTGATTGCTCCTCAGCTATAATCTCTGGAAGCACCACCTTGAGCCGATTGGCCGCCACCTTTGATACAATCTTGTAGATAACATTACACAAACTTATCGGTCTAAATTGCCCCAACTCCTCCGGGCTAGCCACCTTGGGAATTAGCACAATGAACGTATTATTAATGGTAGCCGGATCATCATCCCCACTAAGCACTCTCAAGACCACAGAAGTGATCTCCTTGCCACAAAGATCCCAATGTCGCTGGAAAAAGTGGGCAGGAAAGCCATCCGGTCCCGGAGCCTTTGTTGGAAACATTTGAAAAAGTGCTTCCTTCACTTCTTTCTCTGTAAACGGTGCCAGCAATGCTTCATTCATCTCTGCTGTAACCTTAACCGGCACCGAATTCAGTACTGCTTCCATGTTTCGTGTATCCTCCGATGTATAAAGATCCCTGAAAAAATCAGTCGCCATATCCCCCATCTCTCTCCATATCGGAAGTAAGTTCTCCATTTGGCTTTCTAAGATTTTTAATCATATTCTTTCTCCTTCTCTGGCTCGCTCGGAGATGAAAAAATTTTGTATTCCTATCCCCTGCTGCAAGCCACTGAATACTTGATCGCTGGCGCCACATAACTTCCTCCCTGTGATGCAATTCATTGATTCTTTCTACAATCTTCAACTCAGCGTGGGATGGTCCCAACCTGCAAGGATCCAACTGCCTCCTCTCCAGGTCCTGCTTCAAAACCTGTAACTCCCGTCTCACATGACCAAATGTTTTGCGCTCCCAACCTCCCAGGTGATTTGCAACACCCTTTAGCTTGAGCTTCAAATCCTCTGCCGTCACTGCTTCATGCTCTTGCTGCCAAGATTCAGCAAGAGAACTCTGGAAAGCCTCATGCTCTTCCCACATCACCTCATACCTGAACTGGCGGTGCTTGTTTTGCATATTGTCCTCTCTGCGCCACGTCAGTAAAATTGGTCCATGATCAGACGCCGCTGCTACCATGTGCTGCACCGCGGCCATAGGGAACCGCGCCAGCCAATCACCCGATACAAGCGCCCGGTCTAGCCTCACTCGACAGAAAGATCCTCCACTAACCTTTTTTTTCAAAAGTCCAGCTTCGACCGCTGAAACCAATGTCAGTAAGGCCACACACATCAACCATCTCCCGGAATGCTGCTATTTGTGAAGCGCTTCGCTCTTGGACGCCAACATGCTCCGATCGATGTAAAACTTCATTGAAATCTCCAATACAAAGCCATGGTAATGGAGATGATGATCTGATAAACTTGAGCATATCCCAAGTTTTATGCCGCTCACTAACTTGAGCCTCCCCGTAAACACAAGTAAATCTCCAAGGGTCAGTGCCCCCCTCGGTAACAATGGCATCGATGTGATATTGTGAGTACGGTAACAAAGACACACTGATAGTATTATTCCAGAAGATTCCTAGACCACCACTACGGCCACTACTGCTAACAGCAAAAGCATTATCGTAGCCTAGTGTCTTTTTTAGCCCCTCTACACGTGATTTATGCACCTGTGTTTCAAGAACACACAAAATTGCAGGGGCGGCACTCTTCGCAAATTCGCGAAGCTCTTTGACTGTCGCGGCTTTGCCAAGGCCACGACAGTTCCAGCTTAAACAACTCGTTTGGGATGGCGGCACTCCTCGAGGGAGCCCGCCCCATCATTAGTTATATTCTCCTTCATCACCTCAGCCTTCTCATCCACTACCTTGTTGCCATCATCCTTGATGCTCCTCGAGATCATCTGCTTCTTCTTCTTCTTGGCGCCCAACGTCAACATCTCCCCTCCCAACTCCGCGTTCCGGTTGTCCATGAGAACACAATAAACACTGAGTCGTTGGCTTCGGGTGGGCAATTTCCTCACCAGAAATCCCTTGATCACCCCCACCATTGAACACAGAGCTCTTGTGCACATGATCTCCACTAATCGGTCCGTCGTTGCTACCAGTAGAACAGTTTTGATGATCCTCGCCATAATCAGAAACAGCTGGATACAGCTGTAATCAAGGGAGGAGGGGAAATTTCTGGAACCTCCCTGAATCTGACCTAACTCACTTCCACTCACAGGCGTAGCTCGATGGATGGACGCCGTACAGGGTACAGGTGCAGACGTGCAGTGCGTTCGTGCCCGCCGCTGGGCCTCTCCACTACTCCAGAACAAGCGTGCCTTTAAGGCTGGATGGAGCCGTGTCGCGGCTCGGGACGGCGTACGTACCTGGAGCAGCTCGATGGGGAATGGCCCGTGCTCCAGCTCCTCCTGCTCTGCTCCCGCCGCCAAGGCCACCGCCATCTCCTTCTTCTGCTGCGCCACCGACATGGCCAAAGACGAAGAGGAGGGAGGTCGGCAGCGCCGGGCGCCGCGGCGGCGCGGAAGCCATCGTTGGCGATGGGGAACACAGAGCTCCGCCAGCACGGCTAAATCCGGCGCGAAGGCGGCGTAGCGGTTCCGCTGGTGCATCAACGGCGCGACCGAGCTGTCGCGCCACCGCCGCTTCCGCCCCCCGCCCATGTCGGTGTGGAGGTGGAGTTGAGGGCCGGCCACCGACGAAGCACGGTGGAGGACTGGAGTAGGCTCAAACATGGGCGGGCCGACGCGCGGTGGAGGACGCAGGTGCTGAGGTGGTTCGGCGGCGCAGCCGAGGTCGGAGCCGCCGGATTGACGAAACCCTAACTGAAATCGCCCTCGAGTCGCCTATGGCGCCGAGACAGAGCCGCACACGGAGCCGGAAAGAAGTACGCTTCAAGCGGCTGCTGCTGGCGGCCTGGCTCGGCTGGGCCGCAAGCTGCTGCTGCTGGGATGGCCTGGCCGGCTGGGCTTGGCCTGCGGCCTGGGCCTTTGGCCGAGTGTGCTGGCTTGGCCTGGCCGGGCTGGGCTGGCCTGGCTTGGCCGAGCTGCCACTGCTGGCCTGGCCTGGTTGAGCTGCTGGCTGGCCAAGGCTGGCCATGGCCGGCCAAGGCTGGCCAGTAGAGGCCATGGGTGGCCAGGGTTGGCCAGGGGTGGCCAGGGCCCACTAGGGCCCACCTAGGTTAGGTAGAATGGCCCTAGGGGTAGTTAGGCTAGGTTTTAGTCGGTCTAGGAGTTAGAAGGGACAAGTCTGAGCAAGTTAGGAGTCAGGGACCAAAGCAAGAGTTAGTCAACTAGCTCAAACAAGTCAACCAAAATCTGTGCAGCAGCATGAATGCAACAATACATGGTTTCTACCTTAAAGTTACTTTTAATGCTTTTATGAAACAATTATTAAACACCTAAGAAAAACAAATTAACCTTGCTTTGCAAAAGTTTAAATTTCCGGGTGTCATAAACCTACCCCCCTTAAAGGAATCTCGTCCTCGAGATTAGGAGACTCAGAGAATAACTCAGGATAATCTGCCTTCAAATCCTCCTCATTTACCCAAGTTGACTCATGTTCTGTATGATGCTTCCATTGCACTCTGCACATTCTGATAGTCTTGCTCCTGGTGACCCTCTCAACTGTCTCCAAGATCTTAGCAGGACTTTCTTCATAGGTTAAGTCTTTCTGCAGATCCACTTCCTCAACAGGTAACATTTCTTTCTCAGGTACCCTCAAACATTTCTTGAACTGCGAGACATGAAACACATTGTGCACATTTGACAAGTAAGGTGGCAACTCAAGCTGGTATGCTACCTCTCCTCTCCTTTCCAGGATCTTGAAAGGACCAATATATCTTGGTGCCAACTTTCCCTTGACCTTGAATCGCTTCAAACCCCTCATTGGTGATACTTTAAGATATACGTGATCACCGACTTCAAACTTTAACTCTCTACGGCGAACATCGGCATAACTCTTCTGCCTAGACTGAGCTGCTCTCAAGTTCTGTCTGATGATCTGTACTTGCTCATTGGCTATCTTCAATGCATTAGGACCGAACACTTGCCTCTCACCCGTCTGATTCCAGAATAGAGGTGTTCTGCACTTCCTACCATATAGAGCTTCGAAAGGGGACATCTTAAGGCTTGCCTGATAGCTGTTGTTGTAAGAAAACTCAGCATATGGCAAGTTGTCATCCCAACTATTGCTCGACTGTAAGGCACATGCTCTCAACATATCCTCCAGAATCTGATTGACACGTTCGGTCGGCCATCGATTGTGGATGATATGCTTGAACCGAACCTCAACTCGGTTCCCAAAGCTTCATGCAACTTCTCCCAAAATTTTGAAGTAAACCGGGTACCTCTATCAAACACTATCCTCTGAGGAACTCCATGTGCACAAACTATCCTGGCCATGTACTTCTCAGCTAACTGTGCTCCAGTGTAAGTGGTCTTGACAGGTATAAAGTGAGCAACCTTAGTCAAGCGATCCACTATTACCCAGATAGAGTCAAAACCTCGCTGTGTCCGAGGTAAGCCCACTATGAAGTCCATACTGATCTCATCCCATTTCCACTCTGGCACCTTCAATAGTTGCAACAATCCAGCTGGCCTCTGATGTTCAGCCTTCACTCTCTGGCAGGTGTCACAAAGAGCTACGTACTCTCCGATGTCCCTTTTCATTCCCCACCACCAATAATGTTCCCTCAAGTCTTCGTACATCTTAGTACCTCCAGGATGAATGGAGTAAGCTGACTCATGACACTCCTTCAATATAGTGTCCTTGATCTTCTGATCATCAGGCACACACAACTTGTGCTTATACCAGAGAGTCCCATCTTCATCGACGCTGAACCCAGGTGCTCTGTCCTCACCGACCAGCTTGACAATCTCTTGGAACTTCTCATCAGTCTTCTGAGCCTTTCTAATTTCCTGCTCAAGTGTCAGCTCTACATCCATAAAAGTACCTTGAACATTAGCCATGAAACCCAAGTTAAGATATTCAAACTCAATCAACAACTCTTGAGGTAACTCTGCAACCTCCAACATGTTCACTTGACTCTTCCTGCTTAGAGCATCAGCCACTACATTAGCCTTCCCAGGGTGGTAATGGACTTCCAATTCATAGTCCTTGATCAACTCCAACCATCTTCTCTGTCTCAGGTTGAGATCATTCTGAGTGAATATATACTTCAGGCTCTTGTGGTCAGTGTAAATATCACACTTATGACCAAGGATGTAGTGTCTCCATATCTTCAATGAGTGTACCACTGCTGCTAACTCCAAGTCATGAGTTGGATAATTCACTTCATGCTTCTTCAGCTATCTAGAGGCATAGGCAGTAACCTTACCCTCCTGCATCAAAACACATCCCAAACCATGCCTGGAAGCATCACAGTAAATAGAGAAACTCTTGGTCATGTCCGGCAAAGCTAGCACAGGTGCAGTTGTCAACCTCTTCTTCAACTCCTCAAAGCTAGCCTGACATTGATCGGTCCACTTAAAGGGCTTATCTTTCTCCAACAAAGCAGTCATGGGCTTGGCTATAGTAGAGAACCCTTCAATAAACCTCCGATAGTAACCTGCCACTCCTAGAAAACTTCTGATCTCCTTGACAGTTTGGGGTGGACTCCACTTCAACACATCTGCTACATTCTTCGGACTAACAATAACTCCACCCTTAGATATGACATGTCCCAGGAAAGAGACCTCACGCAACCAGAAGTCACACTTACTGAACTTGGCATAGAGTTGGTGTTCCCTCAACTTCTGCAACACCAACCTCAGATGTTCTTCATGTTCTTCCTCATTCTTGGAGTAGATCAGAATGTCATCAATAAAAACCACCACAAATTTATCCAGATACTCCATAAAAACTTTATTCATCAAGTACATAAAGTAAGCTGGAGCATTGGTTAGGCCAAAAGACATCCTTTGTATATTCATAAAGCCCATATCTACGGTGGTGAATGCGGTCTTTGGAATGTCACTAGGTCGATCCTCAACCGATGGTAACCTCGATCTCAAATCTATCTTAGAAAAGACACATGCTCCTTTCAAGCGATCAAATAGATCTTCTATTCTCGGGTAATGGGTACTTATTCTTAATCGTTACTTCATTCAAAGACCTATAGTCCACACACATTCTCGTGTTCCATCTTTCTTTTCTACAAAGATAACTGGGGCTCCCCAAGGTGAAGAACTAGGATGTATAAAACCCTTAGACTGCAACTCTCTAAGTTGTGACTTAAGTTCTTCTAATTCAGGAACACCCATTCTATAAGGCCTTTTTGCTATAGGTGTAGTACCAGGCAACAAGTCAATTATAAACTCAATCTCGCGTTCAGGTGGCATACCTGGCAGATCCTCAGGAAAGACATCTAGGAACTCATGAACAACTCTGATGTTCTCGATTGCCTCACCACTGAGATGATTCACTGTCCCTCGCTTCTTGGTTGTCACGGGCACAACCACATCAACGATCTTCCCATCGGGTGTAGTCGGGATTCTTGTCCTTTCGAACACTTGATATTTGCTTTCCACTTGTTCAGCCAATTCATCCCCAGGATGACATCCAGACCATCAGATTCTAGCACAATAGGCTTAGCAGGAAAATCTACCCCCCTTAAATTAATTCTTACATTTGGACACCAAACATTAGTGGACATATTTCCCCCATGTGTTTTAACACTCATAGAACTAGGCATGAGTTGAGTGGGAATGCTATTTTTGCAAACAAACTGGCTACCCACAAAAGAATGTGATGCACCGGTATCAAAGAGAACTGAAGCTGGATGAGAGTCGACTAGAAACGTACCGAGCACCACGTCGGTAGCCTCCTCAGCAGTCTCCACCTTGACGTGGTTCACTTTCCCATGATTCTGGTTCTTCTGCCTATTCTGAGGGCAACCATTGGCATAGTGTCTGGTTGTCCACACTTGAAGCAAAGATTGCCGGCGGGGCGGAGTTGGCATTAGTCTTCATGGGGGCATTCGATAGTTCGACACGGCGCGATTCGATTGGAGCGCGCACCTGGTTGTTGGAGTGCTGATTCTGACCATTGAAGCTCTGACGCTGACCCTGATTACCAGACTGATAAGAGGGATGCTGCCGGAAGTTCTGCTGGTTGCTGTAGCAAGGACGGCTGCTATCTCCCTGGTACTGATGCTTGTCAGCCTTCCGCTTCTTCTTCTTGTCTTCCATCTTATTGCGCTTGCTCTCAAGCACAATAGCCATCATCTCCTGGAAGCTAGCATACTTCACATTGGACATCATATAGGAGAGACCATCATTGAGCCCCTCCAGGAACTTATCCTGCTTGTCCTGGTCCGTCTCGACGTCCCTAGGGGAGTAGCGAGACAACTCCATGAACTTGTCATGGTACTCACAGACAGACAAGGAGCCCTGCTTCAAGTCAGCAAACTCCTTCTTCTTCAGCTTCACTACACCAGCTGGCACATGGTATTCCAAAAACTCCTTGCTGAATTCTGCCCAAGTGATGGTGTTTGGAGCCTGGTGAGCAAAGCGGTAAGCTTCCCACCAGTTAGCTGCAGCTCCCTGCAGTTGCCCAGACCCATAAAGGACCTTCTCCCTGTCATTGCACTGAGCAATGTCCAGCTGCCTCTCCACATCCTTCACCCAATCCATAGCAACAAGAGGGTCAGGTGAGTGAGAGAAGAATGGAGGGCGCCCCTTCATGAACTCACTGCGCCTATCTCTTGGTGGTGGAGCATTCTAGTTCTGGTTCTGATTCTGAGCTTGATTCATGACCATGTTCTGTTGCATCATGGCCATCATGGCGTTCATGCCCTGCATGAACTGGGCCTGCATAGCCATCATCTGTTCCACTGTTGGTGGGGGAGGTGGAGGAGGTGGTGCATTGTTGTTGTTCTGGTTGTTGTTCCCACCAGAACCTCCAGCACCTGTCCTGGTGTTAACCATCTGATGTTCAAAAATAGCATGGTATAAGAATTTCCAGTCTCAAATAAATAGCTGATCTGTATTATAAGCTGTGAATATAACTGCAACAATGTATTCCTCTCTTATATCAATAGACCAACTGACCATAGCTCAATCTCAATTCCAGTGATAACAACATATATAAATATAACCACGCTGACCGGTAGTATGATCAAGTGACAGAAGAGCTGACATAACAATCTAATATGATAAAGCACAATAATAAGAGGCCCATAACCCGAATTTAACTAAATACAACATTAATATTATAAATGATAAGTGTGGACATCACCCCACATCTTATCGCAATCATTACAAAGAGGCAAATCAACCATGTTTCATCATAAGCAAATCAAGTTCTCACTCAAGGAAAATCAAAGCACTCTCAAAAGCAAGCACACACTAAACTCACCACAGACTCGATCGACTAACGCTCAACCGTGCGAAGCGTATCATTTATTACACAAAGGGGGGACGTCCTAGTCGATCCTAGTGCGGCCTCCAGCTCCTCCGTAGGGGATGTCGTAGTCACGAGCAGGGGACAGCGTAGGCCACTGTGGTGCAGGTGGCACCACTCCAGTGAGCTGGGTCTCCAGCTGTGCGAGCCTCCTGCAGTCCTCCTCTGCCTGCAGGTGCATCCGACGAATCTCCAGGATAGCAAAAGTCAGCTCAGTGTTGAGCTGAGCCATGAGCTGAACAGTGGCGCGCAGACGGTCGTCCTCTCCAAGTGTAGTAGCAATGCTAGAGGAGATCTCGTTGCGAGCACGACGAGGGAAGTAGCGGAAGGTATCCTCGCTGAAGAGGTCGAAGTACTGGTCCCGATAGGCAAAGAATGCCTGACGAGCTGCATCTATGATACCTGCCAGCTAGGTGGCTCGCGGTGCAAGCGCCTCGTGGATGGAGACGACGCGGAGGGCGCGCAGAACAGCGCTGGGCGCCCAACGTAGCAACCAACTCTCCAGAACTCGGGGTAGATGGGGTGGCTCCAATGCTCACTGCGGTACTCCACCCCGTACATGCCGTGTCCGAACTGACGGCCGAGGAGACCCATGAGGTGGGCATGAAAGAAGTCATCCCCTCCATCATGAGTGGTGAGCGTGACAAGCCAGCCGTCGTGTGCCTGGAAAGGCCCCTGAGGTCCGGGGCCGCCGGGACCACCGGGACCTCCGGGTCCTCCCGGGGCCGCCGGGTCCTCCGGCCCTCCGGCGCCGGGTCCCCCGGGGCCTCTCTGCCCCGGGTCCCCGAGCGCCGGGTCCTCCTCTGGTGCACCAAAGTTGGGCGCCTGCGCCCAACCTATGCCGGTGCCGACGTGGAACGAGGAGCCGGTGCCGGGACGTGCGACCCCCACATCCGAGGATCATACCGTCATCTAGGTGCGACTCGGTGGAAGACGTAGTGGTAGACGCGTCCAGTCGTGGGAAACTCGATGGGGCGAAGTGGACGACGGAAGCTGGTAGTGCTCTTGCTTGACGGTCGGGATTTGGCGTGCCATCTATTACATGCAAAGGTCAAAGACATGCAGCAAATGGTTAATATGCCATGATAGAAGAATTTTAAAGCATGCTAGTAATCCGAAATAAAAAGGGCAAAAACCAAAAGTGCATGCATATAAAGATCTGAGATAAACACTGCAATTCAAAATAGTTGACCGAAAGAAAGACATGCACTCTGTAGTATTTGTAGACCAAGAAATAATGGCATAATGACATGTATAAAGAACATAATAATGATAGCAGCAAGGTAAAGTAATGCTATTTTAAAACAATGTAATAAACATGAGGTAAGGCATTAAATGACCAAAAAGATAGTAATTGAAATATAAAGAATTTTAATGCATATAAAGGCAATAAATAGCAATAAGGTTGAAAAAGTAAATGCATAACAAGTTTATAAATAAAACCATGAAATAACATGCTAAGAATGACATGCTATGCAAAAACCCAAAAGTCAACCTAAAGTCAACCTAAGATGGCCATTTCTATTCTAGGCTTCGTGATCCTACGGTCAACACGGAGCTGATACCATTTCTGTCACACCCCGGTTTACAAGGAGGCAAAACCGGTTACAAACACATGTGTACCCAAGATCAATTTCACACATGTAGTGACATCATTAATGAACCAACATCACAGTGCATCGATTACAATAAAAACATTTAACGATTACATCGTATCATTATTACAATAAAGTTTGAACTCAGCTTAAAGCGGAAACATATAAGTAGCGTTTGACAAAAGTAAACACTAAGACGACGACGACACAACGACGACGCTGTAGTGGATCCACCTCACCACGGGGAAAAGGTCGACGGTAGCACCACGAGCCTAATAACCGGGGAGATTCTCAGGAAATCATCCGAATCGTCATCACTTGAACACCCTTTATTTGTGAATTAGCAAGGGTGAGTCCATGTCGAACTCGGCAAGTACAGGCGGGAAAAGTAATGACATGCAAGGCTAATCAAAAGGTAAGCTGGTGGGTAAACACCGCGGTAGCTTTTAATGTAACAAGCAAATTTTAATTAGCAACCTATTCACTATCAACTTGGTTGAGAAACCCATCCCTTATTAAGGTTCAAGTAGAATTAAAGGTTCATTAAGATCAAACGAAAAGGAAAGCTTTTAAATACATAAATATATATGAGATAGCCATCTCAGATAACACAGGATCGCTATCCTGGTAAAGCCTGAGGTAGCAACCTCTCAAAAACCATCTCCGCGATCAAAGAAAACCCTTTTTTCTAATCATGCGAGGATCTGGGCCGCTCGTAACCGTGAGCACGGACGATATATCGATTGATCAAACTCTGCGCAGAGGTGTACACTTTACCTCCAGTTTGTGAGTTCCCTTTCGCCCGAGGGGATCAGCCTCTTAGCCCGTTTCCAAGACAGGCCGGCAGGGTGTCACAACGAGGCTGTTCACAGGGTCAAGGACAGTGGCAACTCGACAGGAATGTCGCAAGCATATGAGTGACGTACTCGTAGCCTATGCCCAGGTCTACGGATCATCCAGAACACCCATACTAGAACTTGAGATCACCCTTATCACCATCGCTATGGCACCCGTCGGTAAGCCGCCCATCCTGCCTATGATGATCCTGCTAGTTGGCCAAGCAAGAGCCCATTGCTTTGGAGATGTACGAAAGTCCCGGGTGGCCGCTCCACGAACTAGGTCCTTAGGGAGAGACAACATGGATGCCCCTGTCGCTACAGGCAAAACCCTAGCATCCATATCTCCCTAGCTTCACCAACCAACGATGCTCACCGCATCGTTGCCACTTCTCCATGGCCGCAGCCATCACCAGCTAAAAGCACGACTATTATTAAAGAAGCAAGTTTTAAAAGTAATTAACTGAAGTGACAAGATGAGTAGAGCACTAGCAGACCTGCACCTATCTACTAACCCCCATGGGTGATATATGGATATAGGTGGCTAGTATGTCCTTAGGTTGCAAAGATTTACACACATGCATGCAATATGACAACAATTCATGGGTTCAATATGATCAAGGGGTCCTGCACTTGCCTTGGTTAGTGGTGTCGGGCTGCTTGGAAGTCCTCCGGGTCTGCTGATCCTCCTTCACCCACGGCGCGTTCTCTAATCATCGCAATCATCAAACACGGGAGCAATACAAGCAAACAGAGGAACTATAATTAGCACAGTACACCAATCAATAATTAGCAGCAAACAATGTTACAGATCTATTCTACTCGTCGAGACGATTCCAACAAGTACTCGTTTGCCCAAAACGGAGTTAAAACGTGAAAGTTATGGCTAAAACAAAAACAGGGGTTAATGCTAAAAACGGGACTAAAAATTAAATATTTTTGAAGCTGGGATGGACTGATCTGTAAATAAGTAAAAACTCGAGGGCTAATCTGCAAAAGTGCCCACGGCGGCCAAGGGCGCCGACCAGGTTGACCCGGTCTTCGCTGACGTGGCGCCGACGTGGCGCCTACGTGGCTGCCACGTGGCGGCTGACGTGGCGGGCGGGTTGACCCGCGGTTGACCGCCACGCGGTGGCGCGCGACTGGCCGGGGCTGGTGGACCGGCCGTGGTCCACGCCCGTGGACTGCGTCCAGCAGTCCACCGTGGACCCGGGGTCGCCGGGGCGCGTCCGGCGGCGCGCCATGGCCGGACTCCGCCCGAGCTCGCCGTGCGGCGCCCACGGGACTCGGCTGGGCAAGCCGCGGGCACGGGCGAGATGCGCGCGCGATCGCGACCCGTGCGCGCATCGGCCATGATGGAGCGGGGTCGGGCGGCATGTCCGCATGGCCGGCCCGGGCCCCGCGCCCGGCGCGCGACCCGCGGCGCTCAGCGGCGCGGAGGGGCTAGGGGGGCCGCGGAGGGCACCGAAGTGACCCTCGTGCTCAAGCGAAACCCGGCCGGGGGCTCGCCTCGGCGGATGGCGACGGGGACGAAGACGGTGCGGCGGCGGGTTAGGGTTTCGCGTGCTCGCGGACCGGGCGGCGGGGCTGGTGCAGTGATGCAAAGAGGAGAGCGAGGAGCGGCGGCGGAGCTTTATAGCGCGCGGGGGAGCATAGAAGGGAGGCCCCTCGGCGGCGGGATTGCCGGCACTTGCCATGTCGGGGCGCACCTTCCTTCCCTGGCGCGAGGATGGAGCGGACGGGCGGGCCCCGCCCCGGCGGGGCTGCGAGTGGCGCGCGGGCGCCCGGTCTGCGGGGCTGGGCCCGCCTTCGCTTGGGCTCGGCCCATGCGAGCGTGAGCTGGGCCGGCTCGGTTTTGCGGCGGGAAAGGGACAGGGGGCCAAGCGGGCCGTGCGCGGGGCCTGGCCTGGCGGCTGCGGGCGGCGGCCTTGCTGGCGCGCCGGGCTTCAAGCGGCTGCTGCTGGCGGCCTGGCGGCGGCCTGGCTCGGCTAGGCCGCAAATTTCTTCTTCTTTGGCGGCCAGCCTGGCGGGGCTCGGGCTTTGGCTGGCGGCTTGCCGCTGCGGCACGGGCTGGCCTTGAGCGCTTGGCCGGGCGGCAAGGGCGGCCATGGCCGGCCAAGGGCTGCCGATAGAGGCCATGGGTGGCCGGGGTTGGCCGGGGGTGGCCCGGGGGCCCCGGGGCCCACCTAGGTTAGGTAGAATGACCCTAGGGGTAGTTAGGCTAGGTTTTAGTCGGTCTAGGAGTTAGAAGGGACAAGTACGAGCAAGTTAGGAATCGGGGACCAAAGCAAGAGTTAGTCAACTAGCTCAAACAAGTCAACCAAAGGCGTGCGGCGGCATGAATGCAACATTACATGGTTTCTACCTTAAAGTTACTTTTAATGCTTTTATGAAACAATTATTAAACCCCTAAGAAAAATAAATTAACCTTGCTTTGCAAAAGTTTAAATTTCCGGGTGTTATACCAATTCATCGTCGCGTCTTCACTTTCTCTTCGATCCAAGTTTTACCTCTATCCTTATGTGTCAACACCAGTGTATACATCTCAAGTGTACGTGTGTTAGCATTTTGAAAACCATTTTCAAGGGCAAGAGGTTAGTGCTCTAGGTTAGAATGCACATGCTCATGAGATGGACCTAGAGGCACTCGTTCGACATGATAACCATGACTTCCCTCTTGATAGTATGACTATCTATCCTAAACGTGATCACACTCTCTATAGTGTCTCGATCACCAAACCGGAAAGCCCTATCAAGTATACCTTTGCCTTGATCTCCATGGGCCTTCGCTTTTCTCCTCGGAGTTCGACCATGCACCAAGTCCACCATGTTCATCACCATGGCCTCCAAGCTCCATCACCACCTAGGTTGCTAATCTTCTACATACACTTAGTAAAGCCATTAGCAACTAGGTACGTCATCAATTATCAAAACCAAACAAGAGCTTTCACCATGGCGGCGGCCTCCTGCTGCACGCCAGGCAGCGGCGGCTGCTTGCTGCAGCGCGCTGGGCGTGGGAGGGGCCACAAGAAGGCGCGAGTGCGAGGTCTGGCCGTCTGAGGCCCTCACTACTGGGACGGAGTTGGGGATGGCCGGAGATGACGATGAAGAAGAAGAGTGTCCATGGAAGCACCTTGCCAAAAAGTTGACCGAAAAAGGAAAACAAAGAGGAAAGCGATAAGGACAATGACACGGCTCTTGAAGCCATCCATCGGTGGTTCTTCGGCCAACCCGCTTTATAGTAGTTAGATATATAATGAGGAACATAATCTATTACTGGTTCGATGGTAACCCAAATTTCTAGTTCACATATCGCAAATTGAATCAGATTTGGGCATTAGAAAGAAATCAAACACATTCTAGACACATGGATCAACAATCGGATGGCAAGCCGATAGTACAAATTTTTGGAAGCTATCCCCATTCAAATCTGAAGAAGCTAATCCAATTAGGGTGTGTTTGGTTGGGCTTTTGGGTGTGGCTTTTGCCCCCAAAAGCCAAAAGCTCATCCAAAGGGATCAAAAGCTAG
>JAENPR010001734.1:0-117828 GCA_018135685.1 Themeda triandra
CAGAACACAACAAACTTGTCTTGGACAGAACGCTGTCGAGCTACTCTCAATCCAATGGGTCTGCAACTCTCTGCGTGCATCTGCTTCTTTCACTCCTTCCGATCATATCAAGCCAAATACCCTTTCACATTGCACAATGCACAACAAAGTTGAGCGTTAAACACAAGGTTCTGGGTGAGAAAGGATATGGCCTTCGAGTAAGTGCTCATAAAGTCATAAACGTCTTACGAGTAAGGATTGTGATGAGATGTCACTCCCAAGTCCCAAGTATCCAGGCTTCTAGTACTCCCGTAGTATTACTTCTCAAAATTTGATATTGGCATGTCCAGTTTTATTTGGAACTATATAATCTTTTTCAAATAATTATATAAAATATTGTAAGTTTTAAGAATATGTTGATCACACAAACCTTATCAGATTTAATTTCCGTCAAAGTACGTCAATATGCACTGCATATCTATAATAAGTTGCACATATATTACTTGAAATTAATTGTCGAAGCGACAAATTTATTTCAAAATGGAGGTAGTACCAAACTAGATGTTTTCATAGTAACAACATCTTTCATAAATATCCTATCCACAAGCAACTCCTGCAATCCATTGAAGTTTGTGCATGTCAACTTCGGGAGGGGAGAGGGTGGGGAAGTTAACCTTGAATTTCTAAGTTAGTGGATCAAGTTGAAAGGACTTAGATTTGTCCACCCAATCAACTTACTACACATCACATACAAAACATAATTGCAGTAAAAACAATTATTAATAGCGTAGTTTTCCTGGTCACGACAAATTTGTTTATGGGTATTGTGGTCTTGATAGTAATAGCTTGGTCATCTGTCTATGGTCTATTAGGGCAGTCCCAATGGCAGAAACTAGACACATTTTTCATAACAGCCACGTCATCAGTATGTTGTATTGTTATTGCCACGTCATCATCTAGGTAAATGCCCGTGCGTTGCAACGGAAAACAAAATACCATGATAACATAAATGTATTAGCGTATGTTGTATTGTTATTAAATAAAAAAGATATCGTAATCGTGATGTTTGAAACAACAATATTACATGAGTCTTCAAGAAAGATAACTAAAATATAACTTCAAATCGAAGTCCAAGATGTCAAAGGCGTCTGGCTCTGTTAGCTAAATTATAGAGATGGTTGAAATTGTAGTTGTATCCTGCATATCAAAGTTATTTGTTAATTGTTAAAGCTAAAGTAGGATTTATATATTGAAAAAATGTATCGATGCATTACCTCTCTTATGAAGTCGAACCTCTTTATATACAATATTCTTCGTGAATATATTGTTTGTCGGTTTCTTCTTCCCGTTCCCCTTGCTCACGTTCTTCTCAGGCGGCACGGCCAGAATCTTAATAAAGTGGAGATTAATGCACGTGAAACGTGGCTTTACCATTTCCCAACACAACAATGTATTATGAAATTAAAAAGACATTGCAATCGTGTTGTTCAAAACAATAATGTTACATAAGTCTTCAAGAAGCATAACTAAAATTAACTTAAAATTTCAAGTCTAAGATGTGGCGTCTGACTCCTTGCAGCTAAAGTATCCAGATAGTTGAAATTATAGTTGGAAATATCCTGCATATAAAACTTGTTTGTTAATTTTTAAAGCTAAAGCACTATTGATATCTTGAAAAAAGGTGTCGATGCATTACCTTTTTTATGAAGTCAGAACCTCTTTATATACGATATTCTTCGTGAATATATCATTTGTTGGTTTCTTCTTTCCCTTCCCCTTGCTCCCATCCTTCTCGGTAGGCGGCACGACCAGGATCTTAATGTTTGATCTTGACGTGGCTCTTGATAGCGCTACGTACAATTGACCGTGCGAGAACACTGGTTCTGGCAAGTATACCCCGACATTAGGGATAGTCTGCCCTTGTGCCTTGTTAATGGTCATTGCGAAGCTGAGCCGAATAGGGAATTGTTTTCTTTTAAATTGGAAAGGGAACATCTCTTCATCCGAAGGGCATAAGGGTATGCGAGGAAGAAAAACCCTCTTTCCGATATGTTGTCCCAACACAATTTCGCATCTATGGTATTCTTTTGGAACCCCGTATGATAAGCCTCGTACCATTACAAAGTCCATTGGCGGGGTCAATGTTCCTAAGCAATATGACCGGACATCCAATCTTTAGTTTTAACACATGTGGCGGTAGGCCATTAGGTGTCAAAGTGTTAAGGAATTCTTCAGGATAGTAGTTGTGCGGATCATCCACCGCACGGTCAAAGCTATGGTACACCATCTCATCCCCGTGAAACGATCTATCATCTTCATATTAATCATATCTACACGGTCATTCCGCGCGATAATATCGCTCGAGAGGTGATATAATCTTTGCTTGACATATTTTCATTGAGGCTAGGAAATATGCAATCAATTAGAGTATCAAGGCCACTATCTTCCCCGGTGTGTGGTATGCATATATCATGAGGAAGACAAATTTCATCATCTCCATTCGCCTCCTCGCCGCCACCAATGCGCGGCGGGTATTCGCAAACCACGGGTCACTCTTTGCCCTCATGTTGCGCACCAATTTTAGATGTCGCATGCAATCCCAAAGGTATGACATCCGTAGTGAGGCACCGACCACTCCGAGCCCTTGACCCTCTTCGAACAACGGGAAGAACTTGTCTAAAATCTCCACCGAACACCATGGTCTTTCCTCCAAATGGTAGCTCAGTCGGTCCATTATATCACGTAGACTTTTGTCTAGCGCCTCGACACCTTGCCTCTTCATCATTGTCACCTCGTCCCAAATAATAAGGGATGCAGTTCGAAGTAGCTTGCCAGTACCACTCTGTTTCGTGAAGGTGCATGTGCTCCCATCATCAACGGTGAGGGGAACCTTCAAGCGCGAGTGGGCGGTTCTACCACCAGGCATTATTGATGCCGCAACACCAGATGTAGCTGTTGCCACTGCAATCTTTTTCTGACTACGTATAGAAGCAAGAAGTGCTCTATATAGATAAGTCTTTCCGGTCCCACCAGGTCCATCCACAAAGAAGAGACCCCCGTGTTCGGTATCAATCGAGGACATAATCTCATCGTAAGCAGCCCGTTGCTCCTCATTAAGGGTATCTGATAGAGCCACATCATCCTTGTTGGCCTCAACATTGGCCTCCTCGAAAATCTCTCTTGGAATATCACAAGAGGCATCATATGTGTCATCAATTTTAGGAATTGGGTATTTACTTATATCCTTCCCCATTGATTGTAGCAAGTTTCGAATATCAATGAGGACCATCTGCTCCACCATGAAGTTGGATTGATTATTGCGCTTATAGTCCTCCGACATTGCATCTTTGTGTTTCTCCCATAGTCCGAACACATCGCTGGGCTCACAAAACACCAATATTGTTGCAAAGAGCCTTCGCAACGCATATGGCATCATCCAGTCGGTTGCCTCAACAAGACTCTCATCCAACGTATTGTCCTCTTCGATTAGGCCCCTTCTTTCTGCAGCTTCACGAAAGGTGGGTAGAATGTCACCATCAACGGTCCTTAGAGACTCAAAGGAGGTTGCACCTGCCACATGGTTCAGCAGAACCCTAAGATAGTAGCGCTCCCCCTCAGTTGGATTGGCAGCCACGATTCTTCCAATCTGTCTTAATTTCTTTTGCTTCCTTTTAATCCATTCTTTAGCTTGTGCATTCCATGAATAAAACTCAGGGAAGTCACGATACAATATACCACGAGCATGTTCAGATGTACTGTTCATCTCGAAGTACGCTCGTAAGCATTGACTTCTCAATACACGGGACGATCAAGCACTCGTTGAACCTTATCACGACGGTGAAATGACACCATGTGCATATCCGGAAGATGGAGTTGTAAGGGCAACACGAGAAGGAGACCTCTCACTCAAATCAAAACCGTATATCCTCCATAATGCTTCTGGAGGGGTTACCCATCTAGCATCTCTATATTGCTTGATCTCATCGATGTTCCCTTCACTGTCCTCCTTGCTAGCCTCTCTCACAGCCACAGACGCGCGGTCATGACCCTTGTAAATGTACTTAAATAGATATTTGACTGCCTTGATGCTCCCACATGCCTCAACATTGATGTGGCAGTTGAAAAGACGGAGGAGATACGGGTTGTAAGGTACAACCCATCTATTGTCAAGCTCATGGCCACGAACCTTTTCTTTTCGGCCATCTTCACGTCGTCTATAAACTGGATATGAATCCTTGCCTTGTATTGTGACATCACAGAAAGGTCGAGGGTAACGGTTCTTACATAAATCACGACCCTTTGTACATGGACAATCACGATTAAGCACTCCACAAGGGCCATGCATCATATGTTTGGTGACCATCTTGTACAAGACTCGGGTACTTCTTCTTGTCGGGAGCTCAGCGAGATGAGGCGATCATGCGTTCGGACACGTGATCTTATATTTTCTATCCATGATAAGCGAGAAAATGTGCATGCGGCAGACCCCTCTTCTCGGAACTCCACAACATATACATGCGCCTTGACCTTTCCAAGGATATCCTTCTTTAGTAGCCTATCCTTTAGCTCTTGTAGTTTTGCTCTAAAGACTCGGACAACAAGATGCGGACGATCCCGTGGCACGGCCGGGGTAGAGTTCATGCTTGATCTCATCCCAATTCGGGTTACATGTCATAGTTAGGAAGATGTCCGGGTTTACCGAACCTCCGTGCAGCCATGGCGTCCATGTACCGCTTCCTCATGTCACGTGGTCCTCCAATAAATGATGAAGGCATCACTATCCGTTTTCCAATAGCTTCGCTCTCCCTTCACCAAGCATGTAGGCTATCAACCAATCCTTGGTAGAGGTCGGCCCTAATATCATTTTGATGGTTGCGTATGTAATCTAATCGAGAACTCTCGATCTTGACGTATGTGTCAACGGCAAATTCTTTGGAATGACGCTTGCCGTACAATATGGGGTTAAATATTCCTGGACGCATCTGAAACTTGTAGCAGTAGTAGTCACGCACAGACACACATAGTCTACCAGCGGAGTCTACAAAAAATAGCCATTAATTAGAGTTATTTATATAGAGTAACCCTTTGAAGTACATGTATGTGAAGCATTTCAATAAGAAGAATAACAAACCTGTTTCATCTTCGACCCACCACGAGCCTTCAGGAGGCACGATACTTAATGACTTCTTCCATACTAACATCCTTTTTGGAATATCCATGTGCCACCCAAGCTCGCCCTTAGGAAAGAATAGAGGGTATGAAAGAGCGTCATAACATCCATGATATGAGCGGATGCCGTGTACGCTTCTATCTTTCCCATGCAAGACAACACTATTCGAAATCGACCAAGAAGCTCGCTTCCTCAATCCAAACAGCAGCCACCTCATCGGCTATTGGCGTGTTGTATGTTCTCCGGTCCATCCTTTGGTCAAGGTTCGGTGTGACACGATAGTCTTCGAGGTCTTCAACCGGCCTAAACTCCTAAGCTTCTCGAGTATGGGTTGTCATGAAGGATGGCCACAAGCCTATCAATGACTTCCTTGTCTTTTTGGTACTTCTCTTTACGACATCGTTCATAGCGGTGCTCAAGGCTTGGATCATTATCATAGAAGTAAAGCTCAAGATGCCTTGGCTCCTTACCATCTTCTCTACCAAACGACCTTATGTTGTGATAGATCCGTAGTGTGCACGAAAGGTGTATATGCCACTATTTTTCATGCTTGCGGTAGCGCTATCAAGGTGACAATATAGAGAAGTGAAAGAGAAATGGCCATTGAAAAACCTAATGTTGTCACGAAAGTGCTTAGCATCGGATCATTACTTGACCAAAGCCTCATAAGATCATCGGGTACATCCAGTTCATTAAGCTCGACCTTTCCATCTCGACAACAAAATCCACGTGGTTCATGCTCAAACCTTTTCGCGGTGCACCGGTGCAATTTGCAGGCTTTAGCATATGGGTATCTTTAGGCATGTTACTATAAACCATTTCATATTGGTCGGTACTTCAAGGCCAAAATCCGTGTCTCGCTCAAGGTCATTGTCTTGGACATCATCATCACCTTCCTCATCCGAATGACATTTAAGCCACAATAGTAGTTTAGATAAAGCATTGGAAGATTTTATTTCTATATAGTGTTTCCTACAAATACCTTGCCCGGCAAATAGGTATCCCTCATCCTCTTCCTCATCCTCTTCAAATATATCTCCCTCATCATCATCTATGACCACCAAAGATACATGAGTTAGTATAGAAACTATTGATAAAAATAAGCAAAGGAATTCAAATAGTCTATAGAATGTTAGAAAATTATGTAAATTACCCCTGTCATCAAATAGCGGTGTTGTTGGTGCGGATGATACGGGCGAAGGCTAGGTCTCGTCCTTTCTAAAAGTCATGTAATGACGATGGTTGAGTTAGATATATAATATAGGACACCTAGATTGGGATCATGAGGCATTAGTATATTTACCATTGTTGGTCAGGACTGATTGAGGCATAGGTGTACTATCATCCAAGTGTTCTTGAGACATGCATTCACAATCATCAAACAATGGTGTCATCTGTGTATTTGATGTAGCCTGAATGTTGGATCCTACATTTTCTGATAATCACGGAATGAGGTTAGGTTAGGTATAAATGGGATAACGAGTTATGAGTATTTACCGTTGTTGGTCATGACTAACTGAGGCAAGGGTGTCTTAACATCCACTTGGTCTTCAGCCATGGAGTCACCATCTTTATTAGATATCCTTGTGTTTGAACCAATGCGACGCTCAAACACTGTGTTACGCCGGGTCAATAATGTATGTCTTTGTCCAGATGGAACTTGTGATCTACGTGTCATGTGGCTAGGCAATAACTCATCGCATCCTTCATCATCAACCTCCTCACAAGCTGGAGAAATATAAAGAGGTGTTGCCTTTGGACTCGGGATATTCCAATCATTGGATTTTGTCCTAGTTCCATGAGCTCCGGATGTGTTCGCGCAGTGGGCCACACAAGCTCGGGAATAAATGATGGGTTCTCCATGGCGATAGACTCGGATGCGGTGTGTGCTTCCGCTTCTCTCTAAACTTTTTTTCTGCTATTTTCAAGGCCTTCTTACGTTTGGGTTCACTTTGTTGTACAACCTTTGACTCTCACGTCTTGCTTCCCTTTGTTCAAACGTCATATTTTTGTACCTCTCACTAAAGTAGCTACTCCGTGATGTACTTTGCACACATGTTTTGTCAGCATAGGTAGTAAGGGTATTAGTGAAATCAATTGTGCTCTCCTTCGCTATCGTCTCCATTTCGTCTTACCTATCGGTGTAATCATATAAATGCAACCATTAGCGTTATTAAGTCATTATTGCAATATCTTTTTCAAGGACCTAAAAGATTTATGTTTTTAATTACATGATAATCGAGTGGACTCATCAATAATTTTGTTGGTCGATAGGAGCCATTCGTATGGAGCCAATCATTTGTTTCGTCGGGATCTTCGTTTTCCTTATTTGATGCAGCTGCATTATCTACAAAATATTTACCCATATTACATATAACTGTAAGAAAAAAAAATACATGTCGGTTCATCGCAATATGTTAGGATGCATGACAACCAGTAGTTCCAATAACATGTAGCTTCTTTCGTGATGACGGGCTTCACGACGTCTCTTATTAATTGCATCCTTTTGTTGTTGCCATCTTGCTCTATCCCTTTCTCTCTTACGTTCTTTAGCATTGTCTCGCAATTAATTTTGATTTATTATAAGTTAACATACACATAGTACATGCCATGTAATATTTGATATGATATTATATTACCTTCTTTGGAGGTATTAGTCTTGTCTCCCAATGGTGCACGAGAATAGGTATTAGTCTTGTCTCCCAATGGTGCACGAGAATTATTATCCATTTTATGAAACTGTAATAGAATAATGAAATTAGCACTCAGAGGCTACAATGAAGTTTAGTATTAAAATCAAAGATGTCTCAAAAGTAAAATAATTTTGCATTTTCTTTCTTTAGGAAATCGAAAGAGATGTGTAAAAACTATCCCTAATACAGAAAAATAATTACCATACATCCAAATGGTTTTGCATTTTGATTATCCTGCTTGTGGTTACATCTCTACGGTCCCATATTTGCAGTCAAATAATAATAATAATTGAGTTACGACTTAAGGTTCGAGAGGAAATCAATGGAATGCTCTTTTCGATCTTTCAAAAAAAAACCCCTTTGGTCGACAAAACTGATTTTTTTTGTGAAGAAATCCTTGCCTTTTTAGTATTTGTTTTTACAGTGTAGTAACTAAAGATTCAGCATGGATCACCAAACAAAAACAGATTGTCCAAAGGTGCAATACCGTGTATGTCCGAACAATGAACCAAATCAAACTGCACAAAACAAGAGTGAAAGATCGGCACTTGCCTATCCCTTGCTGCTTACTAAAGCTGGGAACTTGTTTAACATCTATTACAATGTGCATATCAGAATCCCAAAACAGACGCGCTGAGAACACGGATCAGAATCCCAAAACAGATTAAAAATTCAAGAAATCTCTACAACCAAAATCCGTATTATTAGCTATGATGATAAGAACATGGCACTGCATATATCGCGAGGATCATAATCCAAAATCCCAAACCAAATTAAAATGCAAAATACTGTACATCCATAATCCCTATTATTAGTTATGATGATAAGAACATGCACTGCAGTCCATGATGTTTTTTTTTTCCTACAAGTGCTTGTATGTGAGTTCATTAGAGCACATCTTTTAGCTTTTAATGGTATGGAAATTTATAGAGTGCTGCAATGCTTAACTGAAATATCAACCTTTGAGCTGAGACTATAGTGCACTTTTCCTCACTTGCAGATTTCGCATCAACCTTACTATTCTATAGTGCCTAATTAAATTGTGAGAAGAGCTGTGTGCAGCTAGGTGTGTCAGACAACAAGCAAGGCCAAAGACCACTTTCATGTTGTGGAATGGAGCTTTGTGTGGTCAGCTCATGGATGAAAATGGTAGCAAGTGGTGAGTTCATACAGGATCGAAATTCCTTGCTGAAAGATGATTATATTGTCTGACCAGCTGTAAGTTACTCTGAAACACAGGACTGAATATCACCAGGTTTGCAAAATAATGATTGGCTTGGAGTTTAATGGGACTGTTAGAGCATGACAAAGAGACATCTTGACTCTCGATTTCATATGCCTAGAGCAACAATAGGTTGTTAATAAAGGAATGATAAAGCAGTTTAAATCGGCCAAGTGCACTTTAACTTTTCTGAATTTTATTCATGCTGCACCAGGCCAAGTGCAGTATAGTAACTAAACAACCGAGTGAAGGCATACAACCCATAGTGTGGAACTATTATTTCCACCAAGTGGCAAGCAATAATAGTTCGAGTTGTTTGTCTGAAAATTAGAAATCACGTTGTTCAGAAAACACTATGTACAGACATTGAGTTTGGAGCTAAAATGCTTAAAGATGCACTATGGAGCTAAAATTTCAAGTTATGGCTAAATAGCTTCTTGATAACTTAGTGACAAGAATCTCACAGAACTCATAATGCATTTCATGATATTCGTAGGTGATTCGGTTGAGCTGCTATAATAGGTCGGGGTGATTATGAACTCCGTTTGGATTTTTACCAAGAGGTCGCGGATCTTTGTGCCCAAGGAAGCAAGTAAAACCTAGCTTGTGCGCTGCGGGTAGATCCAAACAACCCGATCAGCAACAAGAACCGGAGTCCTTCAGGCAAACAGAACCAACTTTTAGAGCGCCAAATTCAAAGGGAAATTGGAATTGGAATTGCAATTGCAACAGCAACCAGAGCATAAAAAGGGCACGCCAAGAACACCTTTTGACCCGAGTACCAACCAAATCCATCAATAACATCGAAAAATGCATTTACTTCCCATGGAAAGAAACCTCAAAAGCTTCCCCTTTAAGCCAAAATTTTCGGGCGTTCCCCGACCCAAGCTTAAGTTTCGAGAACTCCAAAGGAGAAGAGAAAAGCGGCCGCGGTGACACCGGGAACTCGGAAGTCAAAACATCACCAAAAAGGCAGGTGATTCCTAGCAAGGATAGATAGCCTAAGCTAGCGCAGCAAAGCAAGACCCCCAGCGTTTGGTTTGCTTGCTCGATACTGATAGCAAGCTCAAGCTATGCGGCCCGAAAGCTCGATTTGGGTGATGGGGATCTCCACCGTGGCAGCTCGATTGGTTGTCATGGCCTTAGGAAGCTCGATTCGAGCCGCCCGGCTACCTCGAGATGAGAAGTGTCGAACCGGACGGCGAAAATAGCACCTACCGTAGTCCGGGAGGCGCCGCTTACTTCGGTCGTGGGCAGCGGAGCTTGGGGAGGTTGCAGCCATCGATCCCCGACGTTGCGAGCTCCGGCCGTGGAAAATCCCTGCCTCGGCGGCGGAGATTGCCGGTGAAAGGCAGGTTTACGCTCGCTAGCAAACGGGTGGCCTTGGATCTGATTCTGATCTTCGGTGTCTAGGCAAATAAAAAAAACAACGAAAAATGAGAAAGATTCCAGGGGACCTGCTTGCTCTCGCAAATCTTCCGCCAGAAAGAAGCAGCCCAACGGGATCCACCGACCAAATCACGCTACCACCCGCGTAGCTGCGGCTCCAACACGGCAAAAAGCTCGAAAAAACCAGGAAAAATCGCGGGGCGAACGAACGCGGGGAGCAAGCAATGCGAGAATCATACCTCTTGCTGCTGCCCGTACGGCCGAGGTTCTTGGGCCAATTAAAGGGGAAAATCGATGCTTTTACCCTTTTTTTTCTCTGGCCTGGGGCCTCTCCTTATCTGAGGAGAAAGAAGTGGGGGGAAGGGGACGACGACGAGCGGCGAGGTAGACGCAGGCGAGGACGGCGAGGTGAAGGGGATGAGGCTGCGTGAGCGTCCGCGGGGCGAGGATTGGGGCGAGAGGAGCGCGATTTGGTCCACTCGCGAGGAAGCGTGCGGCGTGCGTTTGGGCTCGGGGAAGCGTGCCGCGTGCGGACGTCGTGCGGACGTGAGCGGGCGCCGGGCGTGCCTTTGGTGAAGCGAGGAAGCGAGAGCCGATCAGTGTTTCAGACGGGGCGTGCGTCGCGTGGACCCACGCGGGGCGTGCGCGAGCGCGGTAAAACTCTGGGAGCGAGCGAGCCATTGGGAGCGAGCGAGCCATGGTGGCTGTGAAGAAGTGGAGAAGCTGTCGACAATAAACAATCTTCAATTTGGATTTGAAGATAAGATCAACATTTGTTGTGTAAATGCCAATTTCTTCCAACATTTTAGTTTGAATTTATATAATGTGATATTCTCTAAATAAAAAATTTGCACATATTATGATTGTTGTGATGTGTGTCCAGACTTTGCTCAGCAATGCTAATCTGATAGTAGAGAGAGGTGAAAAAGATTGCTATTATTGGGTCCAATGGTTGTGGAAAGAGCACACAGCTTAAACTTATTTTGAGGTGTTGTAAAAACAACTTATTTTGGGAATAGAGAAGCCACAAGGTGGTAAGGTGCTTCTTGGGGACCATAATGTGTTGCCAACCTGGTGATGGCACTGGCCACCGGGAGACTAGAGCTTAACCATCATCGAGAGCAAGTGTCTTGGTAGGTCCTGAATGTTGCCCTGTGATGTTACAAGTGACTTGAGGTGGTGATAGTCATCACTTATTGTTATTACGACCAGTGATCAATAATGAAAACATTGAAATTTTTGTGCCTCTTTCAGCATGTGCACGAGTTGTACTTGTGACATGAGAAACACTACATTTAGGAAACGAACCAGGGATGCAAATCCGAAAAAGACCCGGGGTTGTCAGAATCCAAAACAACACTCCAAGTGGCACGACTTACATAAAAAGACATTAGCACAAATTAAGGGACACATTATTTTTTTCCCGTTGCAACGCACGGGTATTTACCTAGTCAACTTACTACACATCACATACAAAACATAATTGCAGTAAAAACAATTATTAATAGCGTAGTTTTCCTGGTCACGACAAATTTGTTTATGGGTATTGTGGTCTTGATAGTAATAGCTTGGTCATCTGTCTATGGTCTATTAGGGCAGTCCCAATGGCAGAAACTAGACACATTTTTCATAACAGCCACGTCATCGGTAGAAACTATCACACCCGGTGGAGGTTTCTTCATGTAATAAATGTCACATTTATTTCCCCTCTTTCCCCGTCCAAGAACCACCTTCCCTCTTTCCCCCGCAACCGCATCCTCTCACCGAGTGACGCGGCGCGAGCGCAAGAGTGAGCGGGCGGGGCAGCCCGATAAGCGCGCGAGCACGACAGCCGCGAGCGGGCAGTCGCGGCCGGGCGCGCGCAGCGGCCCGCGCGCGCGGCGCGAGCGGGCCAACCGCGGCGGCACGGTGCGGCAGACACGGGCTGGCGGCGTGCGCGGTGGCGCGGCGACCCAGCGCGGCGCCGCCATCCATGCATGCGCCCAAGAGCCTCGTGCGTCCGGCATGGATGGATGGCAAGCACGCACACGGCACGCCGCGAGCACGCACACATGCACGCGGGCGGCTGGCTTGCATCTCGTGAGGACGGAGGCGGCGCGGCGAGCACGGAGCAGCCTTTGCTGCTCCGCAAGACGGCGTCCTGCACGTCGGCGAGCGCAACAACGGCCTTTGCGGCGGTGAGCGCGGCGAGCGAGCGTAGGAGCGGCCTTCACTACTCCGCACAACAGCGGCCTTTGCTGCTCCACGTGACGGCGGCCTTTGCGGTGGTGTGCGCGGCAGCGGCCTTCGCGGCTCCGCGAGTCAGCGTCCTATGCGTCAACGATAAAGTTTAGTCAACGAGCGCGGCCAGCAGGCTTCGCGGTGGGCGAGCACCGTTGAGCAAGGCCGGCAAGTGGCGCGGCAGCCGTAGACTCGGGTAGTTTCTTCCCAATGCTAATTCCGTCGTTTCTTCGTGCCTTGGGACGAGGGAAGACCTGGTTTCTCCTTCAGGAAATGGTTTCTTCAAATTTGCTTCTCTTTCTTCATTTATTAGGGCACCATGTCAGTATTTTGCTGAGGTGGCATCTCATTTAATGAAGATAGAAACTGCTCATTAATTGCCATTGGGACTGCCCTTAGGCACTCATAACGCAAGACTCTATTATAAAATCTAAACCTATTTATTACCTCGAAGATTGTGGACTTAGAGTCTAAATAAGACTTAGAGTCTTGATTTTTCACTCTTTCTCTCTCTTCAATAAATATGCCGTCACATTAGCAAAATACCATAAATAAGTGGATAATAAATAGTAATGGACTCTATGTTACATTCTGCATTGTGAGTGCCCTAATACACTAAAATGGCTCGGTAACAATTAACCAAGTTGTTTCCAGACCGTTGTTGAATCCATATATTAATGCATTAGACAAAAATAGTAGAATACTTTTTAAGGTGCATTCCAACCCATCTACTAGCAGCTAAGAGACTATAAAAAGATAGTTTTACCCTCCTACATACCTCTATCTACATGCTCTATCAATGTTTATAGAAGGTGGAGGGTATTATAGACAAAACAATCTCTTATCAACCTAGCTCTGGGTCCAAACAACACCCATCTAGTGTTAGCTAGTTAATATTAACTATTAGTCAGGTAGTCATTATCTTCTAGTGGATCCAGCATGACCTAAGTATCATTAGATTCACCTTCATAGTATATGTTTGAGATAATAGCTCTATATAAATTTAATTGCACTTAAAATTGTTTGACTTAGACCAGATATAGAATTACATTTTTTGAGATGTTAATATTATTAGTTAAGTTGTAGCGAAATATTGCTTATTAGGTGGGGTACCTATTAGCTGACAGTTGGTGTTGATCCACAAACATCCCTTAAAACACGTTAGGAGCTTAAAATTGGAGGTGGCATAAATAAGGAAACGAAAAGGGTGACTTGGTTAGATCTCGTGTGTCGTGTGATCAGCCGACAACATCGATTTCGTTAAGTAGTGGGAGAAGACTAAATTGTTGAAAGTGACAACCATGGATGGATGAGAACACGAATTTCATAGGTTTGAAAAGAAGCAAGAGGGTTAGTTTATTTAACTAAGCTAGCCTTCAAAAGCTCTCTCTCTCTCTCTCTCTCTCTCTCTCTCTCTCTCTCTCTCTCTCTCTCTCTCTCTCTCTCTCTCTCTCTCTCTCTCTCTCTAAGCCAATAGGCCTCCCCTTGCAACTAAAAATTTGTAAGCAAGATTATATTGTTTACCCCTAAAAATTGTATTGTTTCTTCAAAATATTATTGTATTGAAACATAAAGGATGTGACATATTAATAATTGAAGAAGATGGAGTAATTTATCTGTGATTGTCAAGCTGAGTCTGTTGAAAATTTATTACATTTTAAAAAAAAGTAAGCAAAAATGTGTTGATATGAATTCCAATCACAAACTAGAAATCTGCAAGTATATGTATCGATGTAGCTTTCACCTACAAGTATTCCTAAGTCATCGATTATCGAATCCACATGTTCTGATTCATCCAAGGACAACAAGATAAGCACAGGTGTGGTTAGAGAGGATTACTACGGGTTATGAACCTAACTACCTAAACTTTAGTAAGACTTCTAGCTGCTTACTTCGTGCGCCGACTTTAACCTAGTTTTAGCTAACCCATCTCGGTCTTTAGCTCTATGATGTATCTGAACGTGGAGGATATATTACAAATGATAAACAAGATGTCACCACTTGCTACCTACCTCTAGAATTAACCCACAAAGCGCACAAGAAATTAATAAAGTTAACCGATAGCTAGGCACCATATGTCTAAGCTATAGATTATGACTCTAGTCTCGTTCTTTAGACTAAAGCACTCGATTAAGAGCAATGACCTTGGGCACTTATCAAGATATGCATTTAATGATCCTTCTAAACATTGAAACACACGGACAACTTGTTGCACAATTAGTAAAGAATCACTAGAGGCTTTAACATGTTTCACTTCAATGGATTGCGGAATTTCTGAGATGAACAACAGAGCTTCATATTTGGTTTGATTGTTGGTGCAAAAACAATCAAATCTGCTCGGGGTTTTAAACCCAGCACTATTGGGTGAAATGATCGCCACCCAATGCCTTAACATTCTTTATTGCAAGCATTTCATTGGAATAAAGCTTCCATGGACCAAAAGTAACATAGCCAAGTTCATCTTCAAAAATTAATTCAATACTCAACAAGTAAATCATCAAGAATCTAAGGCCAAATCATATTCAAGTAATGTGTATACCCATTTGTCAATCATTCTACCAAGGATTGATTGATATAACATGTATTTAATGATATCGACCTAGCAAGCAACCATAGAAGTACTTGATACTAGATAAAAGATAATGACTCAATTTAGTACACGCGTACGACATGGGCATATCTTGTCTTGGAACAAAAAGAAACAACGATCAATATAAATGATAACATATCCTTCCCTTCATCCTCTTGAGTTAAAACAACATCGATTATGGCTTCAACAGTCGTATAATCCTTTTGTTTTGAACTTTCGGACTAACTTATAACTATAGAGAAGTAAAAGGTGCTCATGGAGAGTTTTTTTCCCTTGAAGAAGAATGAAAATACTAGCTAGTGGCAAGGTAGCTAGAACTAACTAACCTCGCTGTTGGTTCTAATTAAGCTAGAGAAAGATGTAATAAAAAGAACAGGGGTTAGAGCAGGCAGATTAATTCAAGACTACTAGACTAGTGCCTCTTTCCTCTTCCTTGTTAATTCAAGATTAGTGTTTCTTTGAGTTAAAAAAAAACTAGTGTCTCTTTCCCCTTTCTCCCGGTGCTCTCTCTCTCTCTCTCTCTCTCTCTCTCTCTCTCTCTCTCTCTCTCTTTAAAAAAACTGGTGCACGATCTCTTTACGTCCATCATGCTGTTATCTTTTCACCATTAACCCGTAGAAATAACAATAACCACACACGACAACACAATATATCTCAGTGGCACTCTGATATCAAGTAAGCGCTACATCAACAATTCATAGAGGTTCATATGTGCCACGTTGGTGCGTGAAAGTTATGGGAGAATTTTGAAGGCTAGGGTACTGATTTGCTTTGATGACTTTAATCTCTGCTTTCCAGAATCCTAGCACAGTGGGGCTAGATTAATTTGGCACGGCTTCTTCAGCGGCTTCAGGAGCTGTTTGGAGCGTTTTCTGCCTCTAAACGTGCTCTCACGAGAGGTTTGAGGTGAGAAAGAGCCAAAAATAGTAGCTTCTCCGGCTTCACTCATCCTACTCGGCGTTCTATGAGAGCATATTTTAAAAAACTCTGTATGTGGAGCTGTTTTGCTTAAACAATTTACTAAAACAGCTCCAGCTCCTTGAGAAATCTATTCATGGAGCCGAAGCCTCAAAAATAACTTCACTGGTGAAGTGGAGCCATGGCAAACGGGGCCTAAACATAACACCAGACCACAACTTCACATAAAACATGAAACTCTTCCTTCCCACAATTCGTCACCTTGATCCAAATAGTAGTTGGATTAGCACTTTGATTTTGACCAAATAGTAGATACTAGATCAGTTGCCTAAACATGGTACCACAGAAACTGTCGGGACATGCAGAAAGGAAACAACTTCCATCACTAATGATGTAAACCATCAGATGAGTTAGGTTTATTTTGTGGGCAACCACAGCCACAGATATAGATTGAAGCCAACATCAGGTCTCAGATCAGTACCTGCCCTGTTATGCGAGACACAATTGACGGGGAACGCGTGAATGCTATAGCAGCAGGATTGAAGGTTAAAGACCAAACTAAATATCAACATCTACAGCATGACACAATAGGCATATGATAAGATTGAATATAGCTCTGATAACGCTCCCCAAATTAATAACTATAAGTGGTAAGCAGTAGTTATCTCTGTGTAAACTAAAGAGAACAGAATGAGACAGACGAAAAGCCAGCCAAAGAAGAATTTGGCAGCAGCAGCAGCGACGTCAACAGATCCTAAGAAAGGATGAGATGTAACAGTTACAAGATCTGCCACTTGTGTTCCTTTCATGCTTTACCTGATCAAAAAATCTTCAGTAGTGCACATGACCACAAAATCAATCTGATAAGAGCAAAAGTACATTATAAAACATCGTGACACCACCAAAGATTGACACAATCCAAAAACATAGGGCAGATAAATTTTATTATTCACTTGGTATAGTATGGACTATAACCTGCCCCGGTAAACCTTGCAATGCCACCACATCATCAACAAGACGAATTATCCTTTAACACTGCTTAACCATGAAGCTCCCTAATAACTGAAAGTAGATTAAAGCACCATCACGCAATAACTGGCTTTCTTCATCCACCAAATACTGTGTCCTGACTTGCCATTTCCGTGCTCAACGGTGAGATCCACACACTTAATTTGGTCCATCCTCAGGAGAGCAACCGGCAGCAGCTCCAGTCTTATTTCTGAACTCTGAAGAAACATGCAATTGAAGGCACAGGAATCCATCAGTTATGGATCGATGTAAGGACAGACTGGTCAATTATGTATCTTAACACTGCTGCTGGATCCTTCTAGCTAGCTACTTTCAGATTCCAAAGATGCCCCCATGTATATGATGTACGCTGAATTATTGCTGTGGTACTGCAACTACACCAGCAGATGCAGGTGTCACCTGATGAGTGCACAAGGTTTTGCAGCCGTTGGGATGTCCAAAGAGTACATGTCCGTCGCTTTCGGAGCAAGGACCCGCAAAGAAATAGACAGCTGCGTCATGCGTCAGTGATCCCGGTCCGTCCATCTGTGGCACATTTAGAGGGCAACATGTTCCCCGTTCACCCGGTGAGATTGGAATTGCCACATCTTCCAATGGTTTGAGTCCCGCAATCAAAAAAAAAAAAAATGGTTTGAGTCCCTTTCCGGGTCAGGTAAAGCGATCGTCAGTGAACCAATTAATCAATGCAAGAAACAGCTCTTGTATTTCATTTTCAAGAGGATCTGATCTGGTGCTAGTAAACCTGCTGTCTGCAATGTTCTCACAGTAATGGAGCAGAGGTCCATGTGACTGCTTTGTGGACAGAAGTTATCTTAATCCTGAAGTTATCAGAGGTATCAAATTCTATCAAGGCTATCAAACACAAAACACACCAGAATTCGATGACAAGATATCAAGGACGGTACGATATGCAAGATGCTGCTAAAGTGGGAGGGTCTGGGATGCTAGTGCAGTGACTGCCTACCATGAGAAAGAAAAATTGTCGTGGTGCCCAATGTCCGCATCGCACGGTGAAGCTGGTTTCAGTCGGCATCACCACTACCATCAACCACGATCTGTTCATGACACCTAGCACAGCAGGAACTGATCATGGAACATGATTAATATAGGTGATTCATCATGCTATTGAGATCAGCCAGTCTAAAGCTTTCTGCCAAGCCAATAATAGTACGATGAAACACTTTGCTACTGTTGTTCAGTCTGCGCTAGTACAATTTTTTTTTATGCCATCTGATTAAAGAACTGTTCATGAAGAGCAAATAGACGAGAAGGGTAGTTAACAGTACTGATAGATTACAATTATTGTCATAAATCTTAAGCATAAAGTTGAAGATAGTATGAGGACTGCCTCTGTGTTATCAAATAAATGAACAGACCCACCATTTAATAATTTCTCTACAGAGACAGATAATCTAGTTAGATCCAAACCATGCAATGAACAACAAAGACATGACTCCTTGATACCCGGGGGCGTCATAACAGGTGTACGGAAAACATGAGCAGCATTGTGATCATATTGCTTGTCATTATCCTCATTACAGTGCTTTTGACATAAAAGTCTCTCCAAACGCCATGTTCCCTACACTTGTACCACCTTTGCTCACTTTATTGTGTTACCTTGCATACCAGTGGCATGTGCTCCAAGGCTACAAGCAATAAGGAATAACATAATTTACTTTTTCATTCAGAATGGCATATGTTCTTTTTCTATTCTTGTTTCAAAGCAAAGAACCATAGCTACTATTCAGTTGATAAACAGTGGAAGACATGCTCACATGCCTCATAAGCTACTCCCTCTTATAACAAATACAAGTGCATCTAGGTTTGTCCTAATTCAAACGTTTAAAACTTTTAGTACTAGTCATATGTAGTCTAGAAAAAGATATACTATCTTCAATGAAAATAATTGGATATGGTGAAAGCTTTTCATAGTGAACCAACCTTGTCTTGTCAATCTATATAAAATTATAAATTTTAGGCCTTGTTTAGTTCTCTTCAAAATTGCAAATTTTTTCACTCTCTCTCCATCACATCAATCTTTACACGCATGCATGGAGCACTAAATGTAGGTAAAAAATAACTAATTATACAGTTTGACTATAATTTGCGAGACGAATCTTTTAAACCTAATTAGTCCATGATTGGACACTAATTGTCAAATACAAACGAAAGTGCTATAGTGCAAAAGTTGAAATTTTTTGCAATCTAAATAAGGCCTTAGCTATGATGGTCGAAGCCATATTCACCTAGATTTGATCAAAACCTAAAGGGGAGCGCGATGCCTATGAACACTTTGAAATGGACGATTTATACTTTTTCCTTCTTATTTAGTTCATCAAAAGGATTTTCGGATTACCAAAATTTACAATACCAAACTTTCCATGCGAGCGTACATGGGATTATCATGCCTATGCAAACAGGCATGACAGTCCAGTAAATTAGCTACGAAGTTTCAGTTAACCTGCTATTCTGTTTATAGTTGGGTCTACTCATAGCATGCCTAATAACTATGGGCGTGTTTGCGCACCTGTACGTGGGCAGCCTGGCCAGCCCAACTGGCCCAGGCCTTGGTTGGCCTGCCCCAGGCGCTGCAACCCAGCGTGTTTGCGCACCTGTACCGATTGAGCCCGGCCCAGGGGAGCTGTTGTTTGCGTCCCAATATTGAGCCGGACTGAAACCCCAACCGCCACCAACTACCAAGCACGTAACGTGTTTGCGAGCTGGTTTGCTCGGCCCGGCCCAAATAGAAATAGCAACAGCAGCATGTAGTTTGGCACAAAACACATAGGCCTCAGACTAATTTCATTTAAGCAACACATACATTGCCGGCTACATTGCATAATCAAAATTGCAAATTAAGAATAGTTGCAGAATTCAGTAGTTTGGCAAGCCAAGAAGAGGAAGAAGCTAACAGAAATGAGAAAAGATGAATCAAAAAGACATGTAGCCTGCTAATGCATCTATCCCATTGTGTCATCATTGGCCTAACTAAAACAACAGTTACGACACATGAAAAGCTTGACTGACAGACCAACTACAACCAAGACCAAGAGCAAGATCACAACATTTTTGCAACAGCCATGCAGCAGAGGTGGATTAAGAACAGTAGCAGAATGATGAGATGTTGATGCTTCACCATGAGGGGCATTAACGGTAATAGCAAGGGTTGTTCTTGAGATACCCTTGCATTGAAATCTCTCACTGCATCATCATAGTTGTTGTATTTCTTATAGATAACCCCCTTATGTCCAAGCACTAGCTTAGCACACTCATACCATGTCAAATAAATCCCAGCTTTCTTCCCATTGAATACCACATAGCAAGGAGCCATTCTCGAAAGAAATCAACAAGTACAACTTGTAAGTGCCGTAAAAGAAGTGCCTCGATCGACTATTAAGCTAGAAATGTTGGTGAACATGAGTGTGGATTTGAAGAACTCAGCCCCACACCCATGGTCAACAACATCAATAAGCAAATAGCAAATCGACATCATAGGCCACATGATCAAACAATTGGCCTCGGCTTAGAACAAAGGTGGTTTTGTTTCAATTTTTAGTCATTAGTGGCTCCAAACAAATGAAAGAAGCAAATAAAGATTCAGCACAAACCAACTGAAACAAATAGGTAGTTGCACTCACTGCCATCAGCCATCCCAAAAGGATGTTGTTGCTAAGGAGTACGGTGACCATAAACCCAACAAAATAGCCAAATAGAACATCCAAAAAAAGAGTAAGGGAGCCACCTCATGTTGGTTTATTGCATTATTGGCCTTAAAATCCCACATGTACCACCAAGCTCATAAAAACAACACGAGATGCAACTAGTTTTCAAATAAAAAGTAGCCAACAGAGGCTACAAATAAGTTTTTTACAATACCAAGTACAGCCCAACAAAGGGCTCAAATGTATCCCACATCCATGCCTATTATTGGCCACCCTCCTAAATAAACCACACCATCTAGGTCAGGTGTCAAAAGAACAAGCAGACTTTACAAAAGCTCCTGTTGCCTGGACACACAGCTTCTCACGGCTCAAAGCCAAATCCATCTACAATGAGGTAAAAATGTAACATGATTTCAGCTTAAAGTACCCTGCTAGGCATCAACATTAATGTGAAATGAAAAAATATGAACATAAGCATGGCTGCATCTAGTATGTGATGCCTCCCAGTGCTTGATGTGGACTACATCATCAACCAACATGTATGTAAAAGTAACAAACAACAGGGAATCAACTGAATAAATCATGAACCCGATACATGAGCAACACATATGGACAAGTAACCCTAAATAGGGCATAGAGCAGTGATAAACAAGTATGAAACCCTAACAGATCAGGACCACCAAGACTAATCAAACCCTAGGTACTTCAACAAGTCACAGAACAAACAAGATTGGGGGTTGATTTCACCTTGGGTCGAGGTCCAAACAACGGAGAGGAGGCGGATCTGGGCGAAGAGGATGCAGATCGGGAAGAAGATGGAGCGGATGCGGACGGAGAAGAAGAGGAACACCGTCACCCGAGTCCCGGCAGCAAATGGAGCGGGAAGCGGCGAAGAAGCTCGGCGCCGGTCACCCAACCAGCAACCAGCCAGAGCTCGCCGCCGCCGTCAACACGCACCACCACTGCTCGCCGGTCTCTCACGAGGTAGGTCAAGAGGAAGCAGAGAGTGGAAGAAGGCAGTGGGGAGTGGGAGCTGTATATAAAGCTGGCGAAAACGACGCCCTTTCGCCGCGCGCTCGACGGCGGGAACGGGAAGCGGGTAGCTGGGAAGCGCGCGAAGGTGTTTCACCTTCCCGCCCGGGCCCGCGGGAGCCACCCCGCCGCTGCCGAAATGAGCCCGCGCGCGTCGCCAGCAGCCGCGCCCTGGAGAAACGCAGGATTTCAGCGTATCCCGGGAGCCAGGTTTTCGGCGCTTTAAGAACCGTGCGAGCCGGGCTCCTAGGCGGGCCAAGTGCCACAAACAAGGAGAGTTGCAGCCTGCGAGCGCAGCCGTGCCCGTGGGCCGTCCTCACAAACACGCCCTATATGACCATGGCATTGAATGTGGTAATGCTAGTATTAGAATGTCCGATCGATCGGACGTCGTTGCTTGGCCCAACTCGACTGCGCCAGTTCCAGACAAAACGGCACGGCACCCCGTCCCCTCCTCATTTCCCATTCCGTCCCGCCCAAATCGGGCCATCCTTCCAGAACAGGCGAACGGGCGGCGCGGGGGTGGCGATTTGGTTCGCCGGTGATTCGGCCGCCGCCGGTGGGAGAGACGGAGCGGCGGGACCTCGGCATCTCCCTCGCGCGTGCTCGGCTTCTCCTGCCTGCTACCTCGTCTGCATCCTCGTCGGGCTCCGCGCGGGCATTTCGATTCGCTCGTCGACTCGGCCGCCGCCGGTGGGAGAGGCGGAGTGGCCGGACCTCGCCGTCTCGCTCGTGCGTGCTCGGCCTCTCCTGCGCTACCTCGTCTGCACCCGTTGTCAGGATCGCGCTCTGTCTCTCTCTCTCTCCGTTGGTTGAGGTAGGTTGCAACCCTAGTTGCTCTCTCCGGATGCTATTTGTGGATGCGATTTTGGGTAGAATTTTGTGGATGCGATTTTGGGTGGGGGATTTAGGGTTGTGGCCTGGGATTGCTTGTGGATTTTGTCTCGTGGTGGTGGGAATTTTGCTGGGGCGAAAGGCGAGAGCGTGCAGGGCGATCTGCAGCCACGGAACCGCGAGCGCGGGGATTTGGTTGCTGCATGGGCTGTGGCAACCCAATCAGGGTGTTGTCTCTCCGGATTGCATGGGGGGATTTGCTTTGTGTGGTGTGGGGATTGATCAAAATGTCGAAATGGTTAGTGGAGGATTCTACGAATCACCTATAATTAGTTAAATGGATTGAATGGTTATTAACATGGTGCTCTAGCATGTGCCGTTTTGCCTATAATTAGAAAATTATCCACATGCATGTTACTGATCTGTGGTGTTCAACTGCTTTTTGGCACTATGATTGCTGATGACGCATATTGTCTAATTTTTGAGAAATACTGCTGCCACCACTTGCATGACGTTAATGCAAATCTATATAAAGAAATGTTTTCAATTGACTTCAATATCATGTTGTAGTAGTTGTTTGTCATCTGTGGCAAGAGATTTTTATAGAAATGTTTGAAGGGTTATGAGGATGCTACGCTAGCTAGAAAACAAAACTTTTCTACCTCATCTCCCAGGATCTACTGCTAGTTACAGGTTACGGGATTACCACTAGACGCGCAGATGCAGCGGAAGACGACTCGATGTAGTCGAACGCGTCGCAGCAGTGCCGTGCAGTTGCGTGGTCGTCCAGCAACTCCTCCCACCACATGCAGTTCATCCTCGTGCTCTAGATGCAGCACCTTCGAGGTATCACACACGTACAAGGGAGAAGCGATGCGCCTCCGGACTGCTAGGTCCGCGAGGAGCGAAGGCGAGAGCGTGGAGGGCGACGGTGGCTGCCAAAGGCATGGATTTAGTTTGGCTGCGCCCCTCCCCTCTACTTATATAGGCGTCTCTCATGTGCTCCCGAGTTGGAGGCCCATTAGAAACCCTAAGCCTTGTCTAATTCGGGTCCAACCCGAATTAGGCTTCCAGCCTCTTAAGCGTGCGACCCTATGGGTTCACGCACACATAGACATGGGCCGAATACTCCTATTCGCCCAATAGCGCATGCCGGCCTTTAGCAAGGCGTGACAACTCCTATGTGCACGCAAATGATCATATCAGACGAACCACCACGACCATATACAAGTTATTCCCTTGCCTCATGATATTTGGTTCAACTCATGGGTTAACACTTAACCCAAGCACGGCCATGCATGTGTTGATCCAATCACTTGAGCGATCCAGTGATATCACTCTCCTCAGAGAGGGGCAAGTCCCATCTTGATTGTCTATGTCTCACAACATGCTTCTTGACAAACCCGAAGACATCCTTTATAACTACCCAGTAACGGAGTAGCGTTTGTCAGTCTCTAAGCAAGTTGATACACATCTCGAGCACATACAACAGTCTCAGGTCGAAGGACATAACGTATATGATGTCTAAAGAGACAATCTCAAGTCGGGTCAGTCCAGCCTACATGTCATACATGTGCCCACATTATTAGTTCGACATCCCCATGTCCATGACTTGTGAAACATAGTCATCAACTAATAATGTGCTAGTCTAATATTCATGTGTGTCCTCACATGAACTCCGACCAGGGACAAATATAGAGTGACCATACAAGTAAAAGAGTTCCACAAACAATTCACATAATTGCCAATCAATACAAGTTGTCTTTCATGGATATTCAATGGACACATTACATATCATGGATACAAGCAGAATATCATCATCTCTATGATTACCTCTAGGGCATATTCCCAACAGTCTCCCACTTGCACTAGAGTTAATCTCTAAGATGTCTAATCCCCATAGACCTCATGTGCGCCTCATGCTTAGGCTGTGGAAGGGTCTTTGTCAACGGATCTGCTACATTCAAATCCGTATGTATTTTGCACATTTTAATTTCACCTTCGCCGATGAACTGTCTAATGAGGTGAAATTTCCGCTCGTACATGTTTGTTCTTCCGGTGATTCCTTGGCTCCTTAGCTGCGCGTTTATCGCCCCATTGTTGTCACAATGTAGATTCAATGGGCTAGCCGCATTAGGAAACACACCAAGATCAATGAGGAAACGCCTCATCCAAACACCTTCCTTTGCAGCTTCGGAAGCTGCAATGTACTAGGCTTCTGTTATAGAATCGGACACTGTCTCCTGCTTGGAACTTTTCCAGCTTACTGCACCACCATTTACTGTGAACACAAAACCTGATTGAGATTGTGAATCATCTACATCAGTTTGGAAGGTAGCATCGGTGTAACCATTTACAACGAGCTCCTCCTCACCTCCATAGATCAGGAACTCATCCTTAGTCCTTCTCAAGTACTTAAGGATGTTTTTAACCAGCGTCCAGTGACTCTCACCAGGATTGCCTTGGTACCTGCTCGCAACACTTAGAGCATATGAGACATCTAGGCGAGTACATATCATGGCATACATGATGGAACCAACTGCCGAAACGTATGGAACCTTACTCATGTGTTTGCGCTCTTCATCTGATGAAGGACATTGCTTGTCGCTAAAGCGCATACCATGTGACATAGGCAAGAACCCTTTCTTGGATTGCTCCATGTTGAACCGTTTCAACACCTTGTCAATGTATGTATCTTGGCATAATCCTATTAGCCTCTTCGACCTATCTCTATAGATCTTAATGCCCAAGATGTATGCTTCGCATCTCCTAAATCCTTCATAGAAAAACTATTATTCGGTGAAGTCTTTCTGATTGCAACATAGGAATGTCATTCCCAATCAATAGTATGTCATCCACATACAAGATTAGAAACACAACGGCGCTCCCACTAGCCTTTTGGTAAACACAAGGTTCTTCTTCATTCCGACGGAAGCCAAACCCTTTGACAACCTCATCAAAATGAATGTTCCAACTCGAGATGCTTGCTTTAATCCATAAATAGATTTCTTAAGCTTGCATATTTTTCCAAAGATTATTTGGATCAACAAAACCTTCGGGCCGTATCATATACACGTCTTCCTCTAAATTTCCATTTAGAAAGGTCGTTTTAACATCCATCTCGCCAAATCTCATAATCGAAATAGGCGGCTATTGCTAGAATGATCCGGATAGATTTAAGCATCGCTACTGGAGAGAATGTCTCGTCGTAGTCAATTCCTTGAACTTGCCGAAAACCCTTTGCGACAAGTCGAGCTTTATAGATGTGAACATTTTCGTCCATATCTTTCTTCTTTTCATAGATCCATTTGCACTCGATGGGTCTAACACCATCAGGTGGGTCAACCAAGTTCCAAACTTGATTATCTCCCATGGAATCTATCTCGGATCTCATGGCACTCGCCATTGCTCGAATCCGAGTCCATCATAGCTTCGCGTATGTTGCGGGTTCGTCATCGTCCAACAATAACAGATCCCCACGCAACTCGTGAAGTCTCGCGATCTTCGTGGTTGTGGAGGTGTTTCGGTGGCCACGGGCATCTCAACTTGTTCTCGCTACATTAGCATCACTCGTAGAGTCCTTCTCGACCGGCTCTTCTTGAACTTCTTCAAGATACACCTTTTGTCCACTCTTCTCTCTTTTGAGAAACTCTTTCTCTAAGAAAACACCGTTTTGAGCAACAAACACTTTGGCCTCTGAGCGGTTGTAGAAGTAATATCCTAAAGTTTCCTTCGGATATCCCATGAAAAAACATTTGTCCGATTTGGGTGTTAGCTTATCGATATAAGCCGTTTGACATAAACTTCACAACCCCAAATTTTTAGAAAAGACAAACTGGGACTCTTCCCGGTCCATATCTCATATGGTGTCTTAACTACGGACTTAGATGGTACCCTATTCAATGTGAAAGCGGTTTGTTTCTAGAGCATATCCCCAAAATGATAAAGGTAGGTCCGATCGGCTCATCATAGACCGAACCATGTCCAACAAAGTCCGATTACGCTCGCCGACACGCCATTTCTCTGCGGCATTGCGTAAGCTGTGGAACAATTCCAAAACTCTTAAGATGATTGCTAAACTCGTGACTCAAATATTCGCCTCCACGATCGATCGCAAGGCCTTAATTTTCTTGCCACATTGATTCTCTACTTCATTCTAAAATTCTTTGAACTTTTCAAATATTTCGACTTATGCTTCATTAGGTAGACATAGCCATATCTACTAAAATCATCGGTAAAAGTTATGAAGTATTGAAATCCGCCTCTAGCTGTCGTGCTCATTGGTCCACATACATTAGTATGTACTAGTTCCAACAAGTCAGACGCTCTCTCAGGAAAACCTAAGAAAGGCGTCTTGGTCATCTTGCCTAATAGGCAAGCCTCACATGTCTCGTAAGATTCAAAATCAAACGAAGTTAGAAGTCCATCATCATGGAGCCTCTTCATGCGTTTTTCACTTATATGACCCAAACGATAATGCCACATATATGTAGGACTTAACTCATTAAGTCAAGGCCTTTTAGCATTAACATTACAAACAGGTGCATCATCAAGATTTAAAATAAATAATCCATTCACAATGGATGCAAAAGCCACAAACATATCACTCTTTGAGATAACACAACCATTGTCTTTACTCGCAAATGAATAACCATCCTTCATCAAACATGAAGGCGACACAATGTTTCGACTTAAGCTAGGAACAAAATAACAATTATTCAATTCCAATATAAATCCTGAAGGCACGTGAAGTTGCATCGTCCCGACGTTCAACGCAGCAACTCTTGCATTGTTGCCCACGTGGAAATCAACCTCTCCTTTCTCCACGCTTCTACTTCTTATCATTCCCTGCATCGTATTGCAAATATGAGCAACCGATCCGGTATCAAATACCCAAGAATTGATATAAGAGTTAGCGAGGAAAATGTCTGTAACATAAACAACAAACGTATGAGCGGGAGTACCTTTACTACCACCGTCCTTCTTTAAGGACGCCAAGTACTGCTTGCAGTTTCTTTTCCAGTGACCTTCCCCACCACAATGAAAACATTTAGCATCGTTGGTGGTTCGGCTTTGGGGGCGGGCGGAGTGGCTTGGAGATCTCATCTTTAGCCTTGCCCTTTTTCTTCCCCAGCCCTTCTTTCTCTTAAAGTTAGGCTTGTTCGGGACCGCCAACACTTGGCCGCCAACTCGCTTCTTAATGTCTACCTCTGTTGTTTTCAGCATGGCACACAACTCATTCAAGCCCCCTCTCGCCCCATGCATATGGTAGTTCGAGATGAAGTTTCCATAGCCGGGCGGCGAGACGAGAGAATGAAATCAGTAGCCAACTCGGGCCAATTGGGAAGCCTAGCTTCTCCAACCTCGAGTGTAACCAACCATCTTGATTAGTGTGGCCCAACAGTTGCACCCTCTGCTAGCTTGGTTTCAGCAAGCACCTTAGAGACATTGAACCTTTCAGTCCTAGCTTGAGTTTGGAACATATCCTCAAGCGCCATGATCATATCGTTCACTGAATGATTGTTATTGAACTGCATCTGCAGATCGGGTTCCATACATGCAAGCATAAGGCTGCTTATCTCAAGATCAGCATCACATGCTTTCTTGTAAGCATTTTTCTCAGCAGCAGATGCATCTGCAGCAGGCTCATCTGGTAAGGGGTTGTCTAGATAATACTCCTTTTTCTTAGCCCTGAGAACAATTCTCAGATTGCGGATCCAATCCGCATAGTTTGTTCCATTCAACTTATCTTTCTCGAGAATCGAACGCAAAGTAAATGGTTGCTTTGAAGACGCCATTTAATCTACAACAAAAGAAATGCAAAATACTAAGACAAAGTATCCATGATAGAGTAAATAATATCAAATATAATCTACTCCCACTAAAATCAATATCCCTCGATTGAAACTTTAGTGATTCAAGACCCACAACTAGCAAGTCGACTAGTGAGCTTTAGCATCACCGCTAGAAGACATGATAGATTGGTAAGTAACTCTTTGCTAATCATATCGCATATGACTCTTGTTGTTGGATAGCATCTCTATGCTTGGGTTGCCAACTTCTTATGCTCCAAGGTACCTAACCGTTAGGATGACCTTGTTCAAGCAACCAAACCTTCTGCAGTAAGTATCCGATACGAACCTGTCTAGTCAAGGAAAATCGGTGGCACCCTAATTTCATAGACCCACCACCGATTGTACAAGACAGCGACAGTGCAAGGTTTGGGGGAGCACGAACTCAAACATTACTGAGGGATCATTCCATTTCACTACCGCGTTTATGTAGACAAAACATCATAGCATATGAAAATAGAACATAATAAGAATGGCATTAAACAGATATGACTTGGTATAGCCCATTGTTGTTTTTCGAGATCTCCATCTCCTTAATCTGTTCATCATGGTGATCTGCATCTCCACGATCCATGTATGCCATCCTTCAGTGATGAATCTGCTATGACTATCTATCACTAACGCCAAAGCTAGTGAATTAAATTACATAGTCGCGGATTGGATCATCACAGATTGGCACGCAGGCCATTACAATAGTTTTGACAATATCTATATGGCTCCAGCCCATATTGTCATCCTCATGACGTGCAAGCCATGAATTAATTACATACATGCATCACATACACATAAGGGCTATACTAGTCACGAAATCCTGCAAAACAGAGTTAACCGATTCTGACTACTAAAAGTAAATCACGAAAAACCCTATTTTGCGGACCTCATTTGACAATTCTAATCTTATCAAATCCATCTTGAAATTCTCTACAAGTTTCGTTTAAAGATCGTCTCCATCCGAGTTACGGTTGAAAAGTTACGGCCGTTTTACGAACAGAACTTTTCTCGGCAACCCGGCGCCCGGCGGTCGATCCAATCTGCCACCGCCGTGCATCACATGCGCTCGGCACTTGACCTAGGGTTCAATTCGATCAACCTAATTGATCTCTAACTCGCCGTGACTGCATTTACATGTATCACTTAACTCGGATGGCGGAATTCCGACCGGTACGAGTAGATTGTTACAAGACCAACGCGGCAAGACCATGAACCAAGATCGGAAACTCATCTATAACCGCGCACATATGCAACATCCAGAACCTATAATGACGCAGTACAGAGCTCTGATACCACTGAAGGGTTATGAGGGTGCTACGCTAGCCTGTAGGGTCGAGAACTCGAGATGGACTAGAGGGGGGGTGAATATTCCTTCCTAAAATTCTTACGCACCGGCTAACCGAAACAAATGCGGAATCAAAACTATCGGTCTAGCCAAGACTACACTCCACTAACTAAAGCTCTAGTAGCACCTTGTAAAAGAACCTAAACAAGAAGCAAGGTGCTAAACTAGCTAGTGCTCACCTAAACAATTCTAGCTTGCAAGGTCACACAAACCTAAGCAACTAGTACTTTGTCACACTGGGGAGCACCTACACAATTTTAATGAGCAAAAGCACAAAGCCAAACCTAAGCTCACTAGATGCTCAAGGACAAGGCTACACAAGCCGAACCCAAGAGCGCAATTTACTTAACTACACAAGCTAAGCAAAACACTTACACTACTTCTAGCTACACAAGCAAGAAGGTGCTCAACTAGCTACACAAGCAAAAGAGCACAAGAGCCACTACTCGAGCTAAGCAAGAAAGTAACAAATGTGAATACAAGCTTGAGCTAGAAGGGATGCAAACCACCGCGAAGAGCGGACACACGAAGTTGAGGCGGTGGCGAATCACCGGGCGTAGAGACCAACCACCTGCAAACAAGCTCAAGGGAGGTCGAAGCCTCACACACAAGAACAAGGAGGTCGAAGCCTCGGCAATCACAAATCGACACACGATTTTCCCCTGGTTCACTTGGTTGCCACCAAGCTACGTACAGTTGTGGCGATGCACCGACTTGGTGATGAGATGGCCGCTCAAGTTGGCTCACTGCCAACAACCCCTCCGGGGAGCCCCAACTCCAATCAACACAAGACCGGGATCCTCCAAGCCACGCTCAACTAGAGTAGCCAATTCACGCACACGCGGAGAAGGCTCAAGAACCCCTCACAAATCCTCCTTCGGAGCACCGCACAATCTCCACGGGTGCTTCAACGAAGTCTCTTGCCTCCAAGCCGTTTAGGAGGTGGCGACCTCCAAGAGTAACAAGCACACCGGCTTGCAACACGATCACCTAGTGCCACTCGATGCAAATCTCTCAATGCAACGCACTAGAATCGATCTCTAACTCAAGTGGGTGAACACTCTCAAGCATGGATGAGTTAGAGGGCTCCCAAGCACTGCCACACAAGCCACCAAGGCCCTAGTGTGCTCAGCCACCAGCCATGGCCGAGCAACCCCTCTATTTATAGCCCCAATGGCTAAAATAGCCGTTGCCCCCACGCTGGACAAAGTGAGGCATGCCGGACGCGTCCGGCCACCACCGTCGGACGCTCCAAGCCGCGTCCGGCGCACCACGAAGCGCCACGTGTCCCTCAATTCGAAGACGACCGTTGGCTCCCAACGGCTAACTCCCCATCGCGCGCACAGAAGCACATCGCCGGACGCTGGACCACCCTGAGCCCGCGTCCGCCGTGCCTCCAGCAGACGCGTCCGGCGCCGTGGAGGAGCCGCTCCCGCGCCGCGTGTTGACACTAGATACGCACACGAAAGAATCAAAGAGAAATAATCCGCAAGCACACGGATATCGGTGAGCACTTCACCCGGGAGATAAGTCCTGAGTATCGTATTTGTTTTTATCCGCTAGGAGAAAACGTGCAATAGACTAACCCGATCTTTACTACTACCCCTGGGCTGCTAGTCAAGTGAGAATTAAGCGATATAGAGAGAACTCCTTCGTCAGTCTTCTTCTAACCTATGGCAAGCTTTGAGACTACTGTTCTAAGGGGGTACCTAAGGAAAAGACACCGCAAAGGATGCTTAACCGGGCACAAAGGACCTACCTTACCTACCAACGGGGGATTGTCACTTCCCTCACTACTACCACGGTTCCGGCCGGATAGGGAGCATCTACAAGTGAACCTAGCCTAAGCACCACACTTATGCTAAAGAACAATTACTCTATTCCCAACGCGAAGTTTTAATAAAGTAAACTTGTAAACCAAAGAACAATAATAACAATGAACTTACTAGTATTAGAAGTTGAATTGCCGAATGATTCGAAACCAAGCCTCGGGTTAGGAGACTTGATCCCGCAGTACACTGGAGAGGAGACACCGACAGCCGGAAGGGCTTCCTCCAAATCTACCTCCACTCTATACTCTCTCAATCTCTCTTGATACTAATACCCTATAGAGATAGATCCATTCGAGGGACCCTTCTCTATCTAACTCTCTCTCTGGATTGAAGTCTTGAATGAACTAGAGAATGAATTAGGGTTTCACCCAGGGGCTAGGGGCTCTGCTTATATAGCCCCCTAGGATTAACCTGTAACATCTCTGATGTTATATTACCTAAAACCTGACATGTCATCATGATTAGTTGCAAAGCATTCATGTTAGGTAAACCCTGATGTGCATCAACTAAAATAAATTTATATTCTAGGTTGATTGTGCTCTTGAGATGATGCTTGTTATTGTTTTTGATAGCCTAGAAGTGTGTCGGCTAGAATCAAACTCGATTTCGTTCCAAAACCCTGATTCCCGACAAACTCCATTTTACCCCCTTTTCCCTAATTCAAAATCTACAAAGAATTTGGGGTTGGTCCAAAAAGCAAGATTGTAGGGCTTGATGAGACCTACAATGTTGGTGAACAAAGTTTTTCAAGTTTCCAAAAAGAATTTCAAACAAATTTGAAAATACAGTTTTCAAGCAATTGTTCCCCTTTGAATTTCAAATCATAATTCAAAAACTATGCATATTTTGGAAAAACTCTTTTTGGAGAAAATGTGCGATTTGAACAGTTGAGTATTCCATAGTTTTGGATTTTTTCAAGTTCTTTAGAAAAATCCAAAGTAATTTCAAATATTTCATTCTAGGGTTTTTGTCCCCTTTTCAAAATTTGATTCAAATTCAATTTTCCTTTCAAAATTTGAAAATGGTCCAGTTGATAAAATTGTAGAGCATGAAATTTTAGCCAGGGTTGCTTTTTGGAAATTTTTGAGAACAGTTCAAATTTTTGGAGTAAATTGCAAAATTTTCTTGCTGTTATTCTTTGTTGATGACGTCATCTCCCCTTTTTCTCCTCACTGGCGCATTCACCGCCGTGGCCATGGTCGCCATGCCGCCCGGTCGCCGCCGGCCGCCAGCGCACGGCCGCGCGAGAACCTTCGCTGCCCCGTGTCGCCGTCACCGTTCTCCGTCCTTGCGCCTTAACTCTCCGGCCGGCCAACCACTTCCCCCCCTCCTTATCCTTTCTCCTTCTCGGCCGCCGCCAGCGCCATTGCCGAGCTTGAGCTCCGCCACTGCTCGCCGTCGCCGTTGCGCCGCTTCCGTCCAAAGAAAAACCACCACTAGCTTCGCCACATCCTCGCGCATCTATAGAGCAAGAAGATGGCCCTCCATTCCGTCTAGAATCGCCGTCAAGCCACCTTCTTCCTCGCGGTCGGTCGCCGAGCCGCCGTGATCCGCCGTCGTCATCTTCTTCCGTCGTTGGCTTTCGCTCCAATTCGTCGTCAATTTCGTGGTCGCCTTGCTCTTGCGCTCACGGTGCTCCCTTTGGTTCTTGATTTGGTGGACAGGTCGTCCCGGGACGCCGCCCGTGCCATCGGCGTTCGCCGCCGAGCACCCTGTCGCCGCCAAGCTTCCACCTCCGACCGTCCTTCATCCCCATCTTCGCGCGCATCCGACCCGCGGTGAGCCTCTGCACCCATCCATGCCCTTTGTTTGGCCTCTAGGGCGTAGTAGCACCCGGCCGCCGTGTGTCGCCGCCGGCTTGCCGTTGCCGCCGCCGCTGCGTGCAAGGCCGAGGCCGTTAGGGCCTTGCGCTGCGTCAATTGGCACGCGCATCACGCTCGCCGCGTCACGAACCGCCTTGCGCACGCGCTAGCGCCGCCAGGAAGCTCCGGTGAGTCTCCCGTCGCGCGCCGCTTCCGCCGAGCCGCCATGGCCGTCGGTGAGGGTGTGGCCGATGCTCCGCCGCCCCATCTTCTAGCTTAGGAGGTGCGCCACATCGCGTAGGTCACGTAGGTGCTAACCGCGTCGCGTAGGACCTCGCCGCCGGCGAGGAATCGCCGGCGAGCTCGCCGCCGCCGTCGGCCCAGCTCGGTCGGCCATGTTGGGCCGGCCTGCTACTGTTGGGCTGGGCTGTCAACAGTGTTGGGCCAAACCAGGCCGGTTTTGGCCCAGTCGGCCTTTTTCTTTTTCTAATTCCTTTTCCATTTCTATTTAGGCTGAAAATCTTATTTTCTTTCAAAATTCTTAGTAATTCGTGTTTAGCTCCAAAAATTCTGAAAATTTTTGTGTATTTTCCTTATGATGTGCTCTATCCAGGAAAAATTCAAAATGTCAAATTTGAGTACTTTTGCTATATTCAAAAATTACCCCTTTTAATTGAAAAATGAGTCTTCCTTGATTTTTAATAATTTATTTATTTATCCAAAAATCATGAAAATTTATTGGTGCACTGTTTTTGATATAAGCTACTTAAAATTAATTTTTGAAATCAATTTGACAAATTTTATTTTAGAATTTAATTTCCCTAGTTATTAATTATTTGTTTGACTTTGGATTTGAGTGAAGACCCTAGGTCATCAACCCTAATGACCTTCGGCACTTTAATTAATTGATTGCGCTTGTCCTTAATCTTCTTTATGTATCCGTCAAGCATCATGTTATATATTCAATCATGACAATACATATCATTATCGTGTAGACCACGTGAACGAGGAGAGTAACGCCGATCCGAAGGAGGAACCAGTTCCGGAGTCGGGTTTCGTTATTTCCAGTGTTGACGAGTCCGGTTTTGTCTACGCTCGATCAAGGCAAGCCCGGTTACATTCAAACTCTACCTTGTATTACAAAGCTTTTACCATTTGTGCTTTTGCTTTGATGCATTAAGTATTAGGAATTGCGTGATAACCTAATTGATGCATTACCTACCTTGTTACTTGTATATCATCCTTGATACCGGTTTTTTTCGAAAATGCTTAGTATGCTTAGTCTTGCTTTAATAAATAGGTTTTCAACTGAGTTACTTCAGAAATGATGGAAGTCGTTATCACATGTGAATCCTGGTGCTAGATAATGAAAGTAAGATCGGTCGGGTAACTTTCATCGGGAAAGGAGTCTTGATGTAGTTTTTCCGACTTGTCAATTAAGGACCGTACCGTTGTTGGCCCTTGGATCATGAAATATAGTACTAATCACATACCCTTCGGGGAAAGCTCGTCCTAAGATATTCTAAGGACTAGTACGGTGAGCCCGTGCATTGGGAGTGGCGAGATGGCGGGGATACTAGTTACCCTCGTGGGACGTAACCCGGATTGGAGGTGTACAAGTATTCTCGGATGGAACGGAAGCTGAGCCTAGTTCTAGAAAGTCTGAAGTCAGAACTGATATACTTGTGGGTTAGAGTCCCACGTATATCATGTGCTAGGGAAGCCCCAGCTGGGTAGATAAGCGGTTCGAACTGTCGTATGCTCCACGAGTAAGGAGACTTGATCCTCGCACCTGCATCATAGATAAAATTGGTGGCTACTTTATGATAGAAATAAAAGAGAGTTGTATGAATTATCTTGATCTCGTTGGTTTTACTTAAGTTAGTTTAGCATAAATAACCCCACAGGTTAACTTGAAAGTAAAACTTGAGGTTAAGGACTCACTTTTAGTGGCTTTTCTGCAAAAGAAGGACCTTACCTTGATTCCTGTCTGGCCTGCATTCCTGAGTCTTCACCACCTTTTTCGTCGGGTTAGTCTTGTTGAGTACTTTTGTACTCAGGGTTTGTTAAACCCTTGTTGCAGGTGAGTCTCATGCTCAGGTGTGCTTCGAACCCTGTTGCATGATGGTTGTTCCGGAGAGTGACGATGAGTAGTGTGTTTGGCCTTGGGCAAGCACCACGTTTGAGGTGTTGTATAAAGTTATCCTAATGCTATCTACTACTTTATGGTTTGTAATAACTTAACTTATGGTTTGTAAGGTTAAAACTTATAGGCTTGTAAACTTATGTTTGTAAGACTTCCGCTCTTATACTCTGATGTATATTATTTTATTGTAAAACTATTGTACACCGCAATGTCTCTTGTAATGATTGATCCTTGCTCGGAGAATCGTGGAGGTTTCGGGTTTAACCCGACAGAGCTAATTAAGTCTTGTGGAACACATGCATTGTCATCCGAGGTCTGTTAAGACAAGGATTAGTGCATGTGGGCCACATTACTTAGGAGGTTCTGCCACATAACCACAGCCCTCGGATCAAACCGACCTAAATGGACGATAATTATTGCTCTTCAAAATCGGTGGAGGCGGGGATCCGCGAGACTCCACCCGATTGGTGGAGCGGGAGTCGGCCGACTCCCCCTTGGGCGGTCGACTCGGCCGATGCCGAGTGGGCCCGAGGTTTGTGTGTCACCTTCGGAGTCTTCTAGATTATACTTTTTCACCCGTTCGGTCTTTCTCTCTATGTAAACCCGACATGTGGGCCATCTTGGGTAGTTTTCACTGTCACCCCGTAAATAGATATTCACCAAAACTCGTGGAATTACGTCGTGGTAACCATATATCTATCAAGTATTTATGAATAGGTCCATTTGCATGCTAAGTTGACGGTTGATTTTATGAGTTAACGACCGTCAACAAACTCCCCACACTTGTCTTTTACTCGTCTCGAGGAAAAGGATGGATTACTTTAAGCATAACCTCAAACCAAGACATCAACATTAGATTATCCCTGATCATACCTGCACTGCGGGATTCAAAGTGTCTACCATTGAACTTTGGGGAGTTGAAAGATGGAACAGCGCGAAGTAGAGATCCTTCTTCTATCAATCCTGTCACTCGGAGTTTTTATAACATTTTTGTAAAGAAAATTTAGCTTACCCTTCTCCATCATGTAGCACACTCGAATCACTCTTTATATGTGGTATTTGTGGATCTCACCATTAAGTATAGAGCACTCAAATCTCTCAATGTATGTAGTATTTATGGAACTCACTTGAGGCATGTGAAGGGTATGCCTCCTATTCTACTAAGGCTTATGTGGAGTTTAAGGTATTTCAAGGAATAGCATTTTTTACTGCGTATATTGATTAGTCAAAAACGGGAACCAAGGAGAGGGGGACCTTACTCGGATCAAGTGTGTGCAAGTGTGTGGAATATTTGGTGGCTAAATTTATGATAATGATGCTCCTTCCCTCTCTTGCACACTCTTCTCTTGAACATTGCTTTGCCGATCTTCTCTTGAATGATGAATTGATCTTTTCCTGAATAACTCTTTGAGCTTCTTTGAACTTCCTTCTCTTGGGATCAGAATACTTTGGAGCTCATGGGCTATCTCTTTTCTTTCTTCTTTGTTTTTTTTTAACAACTGTTCTTGCATAGCCCATGTCTCAATTCTTGGACATAATAACTTTCTTTGAACATGATGATGATGATAATCTTCTATCAACATACTGGATGATGATAACAATCCTTGGAGCATATAGAAATCCTAGAAAGTGTATGTATCCTCTCCCAGTGTAGGAGATGGATGAATGGCGGAAAGCATGTTTTTGCGTACTCCCAGTGTAGGAGCAGCAGATATATATGTGGGTGTAAGTGCACTTGATTATATGAGTAAGAGACCCTTCTCTTGGCTCTAATACCGCCAAGACTATTCTCAACACAAACAAAAAAGCTTATGTGCTGGTCTTATAGAATTTTGTCGACGAGGCTCTATAGGCATTTATAACCACAGAGGAGAAGTATAGCTAACATTTTAAGATTTTTGAAAAGAAATTCTCCAAGCAACTAGATATCAAGAAATCAGGTTCTCATGGTTCATGCTATCTCACTGTCCTCAACAACTTAAGTAAAATAGGGTCCCTATAAAATAACGTTCCCAACAGCAACAGGGATTCCCAGGAATTATCATGGTGTGAGTCTATCTTGGAGTCAAGATTAAAATAATCTACCTCTTCAATATATAAAGCGGGTGATTTAATTCAAAGTGTTCCTCAAACGAATCAGAAAAAACGTGATTGGTATAAAATTTGGAACGTAGGGAAGCAAACCCGACCGTGGACGAAAGTGGAGGCAAATGGGCCCACCCTGTGGGCGGCCGACTCTATATATGGGGCTGCCGACTCTGGCAGGTGGCCCCTCGGGGTCCGCTTCGTCGTGCGTGATCTTTACGTCGTATATTTCCAAATATTTTTGCTGGTTCGCTGATATCCGTTAGTTTCATCGTCGGTTGCCTCCCCCACACTAGATTCCTGTTATCTTCATTCACAACAAGGTGGAGACAAAAGAGACAACACATATGCAATAATAAATATAACTAAAAACTTTATTTCATCTTCATTAAGGCCTGAATTACAAGTATTGAAAAGAACTAAGATCGAACTAAATTTTAACTAAGCACTCTTGCAAACTAAAACTTTAAACCGAGAGTCTAAATCACACTAGGCCTTTCTGATGCTAAGATAAATCTCATCTAATCGACTCATTTCTCTAGAGCGTCTAACTTTTCTCTAGCTTATCCGTCCTCTTCTCTAGCGCACGAAGTCTATCTATGAGAGTGACAATGCTACGCCGGACACGCCGGCAGTTTTGCAGAGATGCAATAATGTCGCGCTGAGTCTCTAGCTCTGTCTCTAAGTCTGCAACAGTCTTGCGACGCTTCCTTGGAGCTTCTGAGGCGACAAGAGCTGCTTTCGGGGCTTCCTTCGGAGGGACGAACTTCACCTTGCTCGGGTGAGCACGGACTCCCTCAAAATACGAGCGCTCTCCAGTGCTATACTTAGCACAGACGATCTCCCCTTGCTTGTTGGTCTTCACTCCCATAAGCATCTCATTGTGCTTAGGAGGGAGGATCCTGGTGCCTTCTGGGAGCTTCACAATAGGACCCTTTGGTGGAGGTCCATCTAGGAGCAAAGGCTTGGGTGCAGCGATGAATGGTTGGGCGAAGTAGCTATGGCTCTGAGTTTGAGGTTTTGGAGGGATAGATGCTAGGGGTTTTGGTTCAGCAAGAACGATGGCCTTGGACTTAGGCTCCTCCTTTGGGATGGTGTTGAGATCAATCCCGAAGCGGATCAATCTCCTATCTAAGTTTTCTGGCTCTGGCTTCACCATTGCTGCGTAGCAAGCTTGATGCTAGGAGGAGGAAGCTTTAGATGGAATGAGGTTGGCCTAAGGCTGGGCTTCTTTATATAGGGAGGATGGAGAGGCATCTAAAGGGCATCTAAAGGGAATCTCCGAAGGAATAACGCGTCAACGTGATCTCAAAAACCCTAATCGGCAAAAATTCCCGAAGGAAGAGTATGGAAGGATCACGAATGCAAAAGCTAGCGGCGAATGGTGGAGTCCCAGGGTCGGCCGACTCCCCCTTTGGGGCGGCCGACTCTGGCAGGTGGGCTCCCCTGCCAGGGTTTTTCGCAAACTACTTAGCGTATTTTTGCCATTCGGAAAAATACCCTGGACCCCAAAACACGAAAAGTAAAAAGGTCGGGCCCAACTACCTAATTGAGAAAGAAATTTAATTCATCTATTTCACCTATTTCTTCAATGGGCTCTAGAAATATTTTAAGACGTTGACCATTTACCTTGAATATCGTACCTTCGTTGTTGCGAAGCGTAACGGCTCCATGCGATGATGAGCTTACTACTTCGAACGGTCCTTCCCATTTGCTTCGAAGCTTTCCTTGCCCAAAGAGTTTGACCCTGGAATTAAAAAGTAATACCTTGTCTCCGGGTGTGAACTCCTTGATCTTAATTCTCTTGTCGTGCCATCTTTTCACTCTCTCTTTATATATCTTAGTGTTGTGATAGGCTTTCTCTCTCCATTCTTCTAATTCAGAGATTTGCATCCTCCTCTTCTCTCCTGCTGCTTCTAGGTCCATATTCCATTTCTTGATGGCCCAGTAATCTTTGAATTCCAGCTCTACTGGCAAGTGGCAGGTCTTTCCATAGACCAGTTGATATGGTGACATCCCAATGGGTGTCTTGTATCTTTGTTCGATATGCCCATACCGCATCGGGAAGCTTGTCCTTCCATGCAGTTCCCATTTCATTCAATGTCTTCTGAAGAATATTCTTGATTTGCTTGTTTGATGTCTCTGCTTGGCCACTTGTCTGAGGGTGATACGGAGTAGCAACATTATGACGTACCCCGTGCTTCAATAAGTATTGCTCGAAACGCTTGTCGATGAAATGTGATCCTCCATCACTTATGACTATCCTTGGGACTCCAAATCTTGGGAATATTATTTCTTCGAACATCTTCTTGGAGCTAAAATTATCTACCTTTTCACTGAGTCTATCTTTGCTCAGGGACGAGCAAAAGGTAAGCTTGGGGGAGTTGTTGACGGTCGTTAAGTGTCAATTTTTACCGTCAACTAAACATGAGAAAGGACTAAAATATGTTCTCCAACTAGATATAGGGGTTATCGACGTAATTCCACGAGTTTTGGTGAATGTCTGCTTTTGCAGGTGTCACTGAAAATACCCAAGGAAGGCCCACATGTCGGGTTTACATAGAGATAATCGGGAACCGGTGAAAATTCTGTAACGGAAGGTTCGAGAAGGCTCGGACCAAACGGGAGCCCGAACGGGCTCGGTGGGAGAGTCGATCGACTCCCCCTTGGGCGGCCGACCGGCCATCTCGGCCAATCAGCGTCAGCCTCGCGGATCCCTGTTCCACCGCCTTTGAGGATGAATAATAATCGTCCGTTTAGGTCGGTTTGATCCAAGGGCTGTGGTGCATCCTAGAGGGCTATATAAGCGGGGCCCCGGCCCCTGGAGGAGGCATCCCTTAAACCCTAATTCATTATCTCCCGGCGGGATCGAGTTGTAGAGGCGTCCCTTGAATGGATGACTTCTCTTCTCTAGAGAATTAGAGCTAGACATTCCAATGTAGTAGATTAGATCTAGATGAGAGTTAGGGAGAGCGGGAGCTGCGCTCCGGTTCTCGAGAAGTCTTGGAGATTTGGTATGCCTTGTATCTACTCTTTGTAAGACTTAAGCTTTAATATATTTATCTTCTCTATTTACTTTTATGCCTATCTTGTGATTGTTAGTATAGTAGTTATGCTTTAGTATGGGATCTTTGCTCGCATCGAGTGCTCTAGTTATCCTAGGTAATTAGAGTAGTAATTGATAGTGTAGACATGGTGTCTAGACTAGAGGTTACCCGAGATTGCACCCAATCCCACGGATTGTTGTGGTAGCCCGAGGATCGTGACAGCCCCGACGGCCGTCGTATTCCACCTCGTTCGGGTTGGTGCTTGTAGGACCGTAGTCGGAGCTTCCTAGCCCCCTTCTCATCCATGTCTCGTGGCTAGTGTTCGATGTCCCGAAGTGCTATTGTATGATTGCTATATCTATCCATCCCCGTTATCATAGAACCAAAGTAATAGAGAAGTATATAGGAACCTTGATCTCTCCTGTTGTCCTCTCACTCTAGCTAGCTACTCATTTATCATAGAATTCTCATGTGTGTTTTATTATTTATATTACCTTTTATATATATATATATATCAATTACCCCCGCTTTAGTCTAGTTGGTTTACTAAGTTAGTAGATACATGATGGTGAGTTATCGATTCTTTAACCCTTGCTTCCCCGTGGTAAAATATAAATAACGATACCGGTTTACTCCCGGTAAAATGCTACAATGGTAAGTTCTCAGGCGCTTGCGGAATCCTTCTTATTTTATGTGCACTTAATTTATACCAACAAGCATTTTTGGCGCCGTTGCCGATTCGGAAGCAATCGGTGTTAAGTTTTTGATAATGATCTTGATGTGTGCTAATTTAGTGTATGTTGACACTAGATACGCACACGAAAGAATCAAAGAGAAATAATCCGCAAGCGCACGGATATCGGTGAGCACTTTACCCGGGAGATAAGTCCCGAGTATCGTATTTGTTTTTATCCGCTAAGAGAAAACGTGCAATAGACTAACCCGATCTTTACTACTACCCGTGGCTGCTAGTCAAGTGAGAATTAAGCGATATAGAGAGAACTCCTTCGTCGTCTTCTTCTAACCTATGGCAAGCTTTGAGACTACTCTTTGTTCTAAGGGGGTACCGAGGAAAAGACACCACAAAGGATGCTAAACCGGGCACTAAGGACCTACCTTACCTACCAACGGGAAGTGGATTACAAAGGTAATAAAGTGATTGTCACTTCCTCACTACTACCACGGTTCCGCCGAATAGGGAGCATCTACAAGTGAACCTAGCCTAAGCACCACGCTTATGCTAAAGAACGATTACTCTATTCCCAACGCGAAGCGAATAAAGTAAACTTGTAAACCAAAGAACAATAATAACAACGAACTTACTAGTATTAGAAGTTGAATTGCCGAATGATTTAAAACCAAGCCTCGGGTTAGGAGACTTGATCCCGAGATACACCGGAGAGGAGACACCGACAGCCGGGCTTCCTCCAAATCTACCTCCACTCTATACTCTCTCAATCTCTCTTGATACTAATACCCTATAGAGATAGATCCATTCGAGGGACCCTTCTCTATCTAACTCTCTCTCTCGGATTGAAGTCTTGAATGAATAGGAGAATGAATTAGGGTTTTACCCGGGGCCGGGGGCTCGCTTATATAGCCCCCTAGGATTAACCACATGACCCTCGGATCAAACCGACCTAAATGGACGATAATTATTGATCTTCAAAGTCGGTGGAGGCGAGGATCCGCGAGACGATTGGTGGAGCCGGGGGAGTCGGCCGACTCCCTCCCGGGTCGGCCGACCCTCGGCCGGTGCCAAAGTGGGCCCGTGTTTCAGTGTGTCGCCTTCTCGGAGTCTTCTAGATTATACTTTTTCACCCGTTCGGTCTTTCTCTCTATGTAAACCCGACATGTGGGCCATCTTGGGTAGTTTTCATTTTGTCACCCGTAAATAGATATTCACCAAAACTCGTGGAATTCCGGGTCGCGGTGGTAACCCTATATCTATCAAGTATTTATGAATTGGTCCATTTGCATGCTAAGTTGACGGTTAATTTTATGAGTTAACGACCGTCAACAAACTCCCCCACACTTGTCTTTTACTCGTCTCGAGGAAAAGGATGGATTACTTTAAGCATAGCCTCAAACCAAGACATCAACATTAGATTATCCCCGATCATATCTCGTATGCGGGATTCAAAGTGTCTACCATTGAACTTTGGGGAGTTGAAAGATGGAACAGTAGCGAAGTAGAGATCCTTCTTCTATCAATCCCGTCACTCGGAGTTTTTATAACATTTTTTTGCAAAGAAAACTTAGCTTTACCCTTCTCCATCATGTAGCACACTCGAATCACTCATTATATGTGGTATTTGTGGAACTCATCATTATGTATAGAGCACTCAAATCTCTCAATGTATGTAGTATTTTTGGAACTCACTTGAGGCATGTGAAAGGGTATGCCTCCTATTCTACTAAGGCTTATGTGGAGTTTAAGGTATGTCAAGGAATAGCATTTTTACCCGTGCATATTGATTAGTCAAAAACGGGAACCAAGGAGAGGGGGACCTTACTCTAGATCAAGTGTGTGCAAGTGTGTGGAATATTTGGTGGCTAAATTGATGATAATAATGCTCCTTCCCTCTCTTGCACACTCTTCTCTTGAACATTGCTTTGCTTGATCTTTTCTTGAATAGCTCTTTGAGCTTCTTTGAACTTTCCTTCTCTTGGGATCATAATACTTAAGAGCTCATGGGCTATCTCTTTTCTTTCTTTTCTTCTTCTTTCTCTTCTTTTTTTAACATTATTTTTGCATAGCCCATGTCTCACTCTCGGACACAATAACTTTCTTGAATACGATGATGATGTTGATGATAATAATCTTTCGACAACTGGATGATGATAACAATTCTTGGAGCATATAGAAATCCTAGAAAGTGTATGTATCCTTCTCCCAAAGGTAGGAGATGGATGAATGGCGGAAAGCATGTTTTTGCGTACCCCGGTGTAGGAGCAAGCAGCAGATATATATGTGGGTGTAAGTGCACTTGATCATATGAGTAAGAGACCCTTCTCTAAGGCTCTAATACCGCCAAGACTATTCTCAACACAAAAAAAAAAAAGCTTATGTCTTTGGTCTTTCAAATTTTTGTCGACGAGGCTCTATAGGCATTTATAACCACGAGGAGAAGTATAGCTAACAATTTAAGATTTTCGAAAAGAAATTCTCCAAGCAACTAGATATAAAGAAATCAGTTCTCATGGTCCATGCTATATCACTGTCCTCAACAACTTAAGTAAAATGGGGTCCCTATAAATTAACGTTCCCAAAGAATGTGGGATTCCCAAGAATTATCATGGTGTGAGTCTATCTTGGGGTCATGATTAAAATAATCTACCTTCTCAGATATATATAGCAAGTGATTTAATTCAAAGTGTTCCCCAAACGAATCGGAAAAACGTGATCGGTATAAAATTTGGAACGTAGGGATGCAAACCTGATCGTGGACGAAAACTGGAGCCAACTGGGCCCAGCCCATGGCCGACCCTAGATATGGGGCGGCCGACTCTGGCCGGTGGCCCCTCGGGGTCCGCTTCGTCGTGCGTGATCTTTACGTTGTATATTCTCAAATATTTTTGCTGGTTCACTGATATCCGTTAGTTTCGTCGTTGGTTGCCTCCCCCACACTAGATTCCCTGTTATCTTCATTCACAACAAGGTGGAGACAAAAGAGGCAACACATATGCAATAATAAATATAACTAAAAACTTTATTTCATCTTCATTAAGGCCTGGATTACAAGTATTGAAAGGAACTAAGATCGAACTAAACTTTAACTAAGCATTCTTGCAAACTAAAACTTTTAATCTAAACACACTAGGCCTTTCGATGCTAAGACAAATCTCATCTAATCAACTCGCTTCTCTAGAGCGTCTAACTTCTTTTCTAACTTATCCGTCCTCTTCTCTTGCGCACGAAGTCTATCTATGAGAGTGACAATGCTACTGCTCTGGATATGTTGGGAGTTTCGCAGAGATGCAATAACATCGCGCTGAGTTTCTAACTCCTTCTCTAAGTCTGCAACGGTCTTGCGACGCTTCCTTGGAGCTTCGAGGCGGCGAGAGCGCTTTTGGGGCTTCTTTTGGAGGGACGAACTTCACTTTGCTCGGGTGAGCACGGACTCCCTCAAAATACGAGCGCTCTCCAGTGCTATACATAGCACAGACGATCTCTTCTTGCTTGTTGGTCTTCACTCCCATAAGCATCTCATTGTGCTTAGGAGGGAGGATCTTGGTGCCTTCTGGGAGCTTCACAATAGGACCCTTTGGTGGAGGTCCATCTAGGAGCAAAGGCTTGGGTGTGGCGATGACCGGTTGGGCGAAGTAGCTATGGTCAGTAAACTTGAGGCTTTGGAGGAATAGAGGCTAGGGGTTTGGGCTTAGCAAGAACGATGGCCTTGCTCTCGTGCTCCTCTCTTGGGATGGTGTTGAGATCAATCCCGAAGCCGATCAATCTCCTATCTAAGTTTTGCTCGGCTTCACCATTGCCGCGTAGCAAGCTTGATGCTAGGAGGAGGAGGCTTTAGATGGAATGAGGTTGGCCCGAGGCCGGGCTTCTTTATATAGGGGGATGGAGAGGCATCTAAAGGGCATCTAAAGGGAATCTCTCGAAGGAATAACGCGTCAACGTGATCTCAAAAACCCTAATCGGCAAAAATTCCCGAAGGAAGAGTATGGAAGGATCACGAATGCAAAAGCCGGCGGCGAATGGGGAGTCCATGGGTCGGCCGACTCCCCTATGGGGCGGCCGACTCGGCAGGTGGACCCCCGCCGGGGCTTTTCGCAACCTATTTAGCGTATTTTTGTCATTCGGAAAAATACCCCGGACCCCGAAAAACGAAAAGTAAAAAGGTCGGGCCCAACTACCTAATTGAGAAAGAAGTTTAATTCATCTATTTCACCTATTTCCTCAATGGGCTCTAGAAATATTTTAAGACGTTGACCATTTACCTTGAATATCGTACCTTCGTTGTTGCGAAGCGTAACGGCTCCATGCGATGATGAGCTTACTACTTCGAACGGTCCTTCCCATTTGCTTCGAAGCTTTCCTTGCCCGAAGAGTTTGACCTTGGAATTAAAAAGTAATACCTTGTCTCCGGGTGTGAACTCCTTGATCTTGATTCTCTTGTCGTGCCATCTTTTCACTCTTTCTTTGTATATCTTGGCGTTGTGATAGGCTTTCTCTCTCCATTCTTCTAATTCGAGATTTGCATCTTCCTCTTCTCTCCCGCCGCTTCTAGGTCCATATTCCATTTTTTGATGGCCCAGTGAGCTTTGAATTCCAAAGCTCTACCGGCAAGTGGCAGTCTTTCCATAGACTAGTTGATATGGTGACATCCCGATGGGTGTCTTGTATGCCGTTTCGATATGCCCATAGTGCATCGGAAGCTTGTCCTTCCATGCAGTTCCCATTTCATTCACCGTCTTCGAAGAATATTCTTGATCTCGCTTATTTGATGTCTCTCGCTTGGCCACTTGTCTCGAGGGTGATACTGAGTAGCAACATTATGGCGTACTCCATGCTTCAATAAGTATTGCTCAAAGCGTTTGTCGATGAAATGTGATCCTCCATCACTTATGACTATCCTTGGGACACCGAATCTTGGGAATATTATTTCTTCGAACATCTTTTTGAGCTTGAGCTATCTCGCCATTTTGCATGGCGAGCTTCGACCCATTTGGACACATAGTCCACCGCTACGAGGATGTATTCACATTTCTTCGACGGTGGAAATGGTCCCATGAAATCAACTCCCCGAGACATCAAAGAGCTCGATCTCGAAGGTTGTTGATAAGTGGCATGGCATCTCTTGAGTTAATGTTGCCATGTCTTTGACAAGGACCGCATCTCCGAATGAAATCTTTTGTGTCTTCATACATTGTTGGCCGAAAAATCCGCATTGCCAAATCTTCGCATGTGTACGGAACACCCCATAATGGCCTCCATATGGTGATGAGTGGCATCTTTCGATGATTTTGATTCCTTCTTCGCTTGGCACACATCTTCGAGCGACCATCGAGCACACTCGGAAGAGGTAAGGCTCATCCCATATGTGAGTACGACTCTCCCGGATAAGTTTCCTTTTGTTGCCTCCTGGTGGTACGTAACCCGTAACCATAAAATTAACAATATCTCGCATACCAGGGGTCGATCCGTTGATTCCGTAGAGCATGTCGTCCCGGAGTGCGTCGTCGATGGGTAGTTCCGTGGTTTCTCAAACCGCATTCTAGACAAGTGATCGGCAACGAGTTTTCTACTCCCTTTTTATCTTTTATTACTAGATCAAATTCTTGGAGTAATAAAATCCATCTTATCAAACGAGGTTTAGCATCTTTCTTAGTGAGCAAATATTTTAAAGCAAAGCATGATCGGTGTAAACAATCACTTTGGCACCCACTAAGTAGGATCTAAACTTATCAATAGCAAAGACAACAACTAGGAGCTCTTTTTCGGTGGTAGCATAATTTAGCTAAGGTCCAGTCAAAGTTTTGCTAGCGTAAGCTATTGCATGATGCTTCTTATCCTTAGTACTGTCCTAACACCGCTCCTACAAGGCGTAGTCACTTGCATCACACATAATTTCAAAAGGTAAAGTCCAATCGGGGGTTGAATGATTGGAGCGAGAGATGAGCGCTTTCTTAAGGATCTCAAATGATTGTAAGCGTGCATCATCAAAGTCAAAAGGAACATCCTTAGCCAATAAGCGGGTAAGAGGTCTAGCGATGTAAGAAAAATCTTTTATGAATCTATGATAAAAACCAGCATGACCAAGGAAACTTCTAATTCCTTTCACATTGATAGGAGGAGGCAGTTGTTCAATAACTTCTATTTTGGCTCTATCTACCTCGATGCCTCATTCAGACACTAAGTGTCCTAGCACTATTCCTTCTCTAACCATGAAATGACACTTTTCCCAATTAAGGACTAAGTGTTTTTCCTCACATCTTTGTAAAACTCGATCTATGTTTTCAAGACACTCATCAAAAGTTTTTCCATAAATAGAAAAATCATCCATGAAAACTTCCATAATCTTTTCAATCATATCGAAAAATATAGACATCATACATCTTTGAAAAGAAGCCGGTGCATTACATAACCCAAAAGACATCCTACGATAAGCAAAGGTTCCATAAGGGCATGTAAAGGTCGTTTTGTTTTGATCATTAGGATGGATAGGGATTTGATGATATCCAGAATATCCATCAAGGAAGCAAAAGTAAGAATGGTTGGCTAATCGCTCAAGCATCTCATCAATGAAAGGCAAAGGAAAGTGATCCTTTCTTGTTGCCTTATTAAGCTTTCTATAATCTATGCACATTCGCCATCCCGTGACGGTTCTTTGTGGGATTAACTCATTCTTCTCATTTTGGACAACAATCATGCCTCCCTTTTTAGGCACAACTTGGACGGGGCTGACCCACTCACCGTGTGGCATGGGGTAAATAATCCCAGCGTGCAACGGTTTTAAAACTTCTTTCTTAACAACTTCCCTCATCGCATTATTGAGTCTACGTTGGGGTTCTCTAGATGGTGGAATATCGGGATCTCGTGGGAATGCGATGTTTTTCTAGGACAGCCATTAAGCGAAAAGTCTGCTCCGAGTGAGAGTATCACTTATGATGACAAGGAGTGTCGGATCATTTCCTAGAAAGGCATATCTAAGACCGGCCGGTAAAGGTTTGAACTCAATAGGAGGCCTAGGTGGTAGGGTAAACTCGTCTAATGGTTCATTCTCGAAGGGTCGCCTTCTTCTTCTATGAAGAATCTAGCTTCGTCTTCTAATTTCTCGGTTTAACTAGGAATTCTAGAAGGCTGCTCTAAATTCCTCCAACGGATCATAATGTGGATAGGGCTCGGTCTTAGTATTTAAAGAGTGTGAAATGGACATTGCAAACTGGAGTTTCTTGCCTAAACAAATGTGTAGTTTCCAGTTTGTCCTTCATAAAGAAGTCTTCTAAATGGTTGTCCTATCAACAGGTGGAAATCCCCTATGTCAAAGACATAAAAGCTTAAGTGAACAGGGTTCCTTCTACCCGGAGTGGTAGGACATGTAGGATTCCTCAACAAGGAAGAATTTGTCTTGAAAGATTTCTTATGAACTTCACTCGTTGGGGTCAATGTCATGTTTCTTTGCAAATATTTTGCTAGTGTGGTAGACATGATATTTATACCTACAACTAGATTGTAAAGAGTGTCTATGCGATCATTGTTAATCATGCAATGAATGGGAAGAGAAGATGAATCCAGCCGAATTATTTCGGAGGAAAGCTCTGACTCTTCTAACCACTCATTGCTCATGACAGACACTAACTCTCCCGAGGTTTTTCCGTTGGAATATCCTCATCAATATTGCATGGCTTTATTGGGTGATATTTGCCTTGTGGCTTCTTCACCTTGTGATAGTTGAAGATGTTTCCAAAATCGGAAAACAGATCGGGTTCAATATCTAGCATAAAATCGGGAAGTGGAATGTCTTCCTTGTCTTGCTCAAGACATGGATTAGCCGAGGTGGATGGTGTATCCGGCAAAGGGTTGTCTTCGGCTACTTGAGGTTCTACTTCTAGGAGGTAGTCTAATTCACGGATAGGATTTGGTCTAGGATTGATCTTGCTTTCACAGAGATATGCAAGAATGATCCTCCCGAAGTTGTGTCGAGCAATTTTCTACTGTCTCTACTCGACCTTTATAAAAGTGTTGTAGAAGAATGGGATCTCGGTAGACTAAGGTCCGGGCCCGATGCTAAAAGTGTAGTAAAACGATTCCAGGATGAGGCCAAAGATTCTTCGGGTTCTTGCTTAATAGTCAGAACCTTGACTCTAAGGTCAACGATTTGGGAGATGGGATAGAAATCTAGGCAAAAGTTGGAGCGTAAGGACCCCCAATCTCCTTGTTGCTTACCTACAGCTTTATCATACCATTGTCTAGCTTTTCCCTTTAATGAGAAAGGAAATAGCTTCCAACGAAGGGTTTTGTCGGACATGCCCTCTATGCGAAGACAGTCCCATGTTTGCTCAAAGTCTCTAATGTGAAGGTAAAGGTTTTCGTCTCCTTCTCCTGAAAAGGATAGGCTTTGGACCAATGCAATCAACCGCGGACTCAACCTATAGCTAGGTGTTTGGATAGGTTGTGATGACTCAAGTGGCACTAGGTGGTCTCCGTGGGTGCGTAAAATTGAAAGATAGGAATGGAATTTGAATTATCCATAAGGATAGAAAAAGATAAAATGTACGGAAAAGTAAAGTGCAAGAAAAAGATAAAAGTATAGGTACAAGGTAGAGCAAGATTTAGGTTATCTAAGCAGACCGTCTTTCTCCCCGCAACGGCGCCGTAAAATGCTTGTTGACACTAGATACGCACACGAAAGAATTAAAGAGAAATAATCCGCAAGCACACGGATATCGGTGAGCACTTCACCCGGGAGATAAGTCCCGAGTATCGTATTTGTTTTTATCCGCTAAGAGAAAACGTGCAATAGACTAACCCGATCTTTACTACTACCCTGTGGCTGCTAGTCAAGTGAGAATTAAGCGATATAGAGAGAACTCCTTCGTCGGTCTTCTTCTAACCTATGGCAAGCTTTGAGACTACTTGTTCTAAGGGGGTACCTGAGGAAAAGACACCACAAAGGATGCTAAACCGGGCACTAAGGACCTACCTTACCTACCAACGGGAAGTGGATTACAAAGGTAATAAAGGGATTGTCACTTCCCTCACTACTACCACGGTTCCGGCCGAATAGGGAGCCTCTACAAGTGAACCTAGCCTAAGCACCATGCTTATGCTAAAGAACGATTACTCTATTCCCAATGCGAAGCGAATAAAGTAAACTTGCAAACCAAAGAACAATAATAACAACGAACTTACTAGTATTAGAAGTTGAATTGCCGAATGATTCGAAACCAAGCCTCGAGGTTAGGAGACTTGATCCCGCAGATACATCGGAGAGGAGAAACCGACAGCGGGCTTCCTCCAAATCTACCTCCACTCTATACTCTCTCAATCTCTCTTGATACTAATACCCTATAGAGATAGATCCATTCGAGGGACCCTTCTCTATCTAACTCTCTCTCTCTGGATTGAAGTCTTGAATGAATAGGAGAATGAATTAGGGTTTTACCCGGGGGCCGGGGCTCGCTTATATAGCCCCCTAGGATTAACCACAGCCCTCGGATCAAACCGACCTAAATGGACGATAATTATTGATCTTCAAAGTCGGTGGAGGCGGGATCCGCGAGACTCCACCCGATTGGTGGAGCTGGGGAGTCGGCCGACTCCCTCCCCGGGTCGGCCGACCCGGCCGGTGCGAGTGGGCCCTGTGTTTCGTGTGTCGCCTTCGGAGTCTTCTAGATTATACTTTTTCACCCGTTCGGTCTTTCTCTCTATGTAAACCCGACATGTGGGCCATCTTGGGTAGTTTTTGTCACCCCGCGTAAATAGATATTCACCAAAACTCGTGGAATTCCGTCGGTGGTAACCCTATATCTATCAAGTATTTATGAATAGGTCCATTTGCATGCTAAGTTGACGGTTAATTTTATGAGTTAACGACCGTCAACAAGTGTATCACTAGCTTTAGTAGGATTACCCCTTGTTCCGTTGAGTGTGGAATAGACAGGACAAAAGATGTCGTTTCGACCTTCCGACAAGCTTCCACAAGACATTGAAGAGCCCGTGGTCCCTCAACATTCTACTGGAACCCCGCCATCTCACGGGTTTGTGTATACATATATACTATTCTAACCATGTGCGGATTGGAGAAAATGTCGTCGTCAAAATAGGTGATGAACATAGATGCCGCAACACTACTCACAAATTTCATCCCGTGAGTCATGGTAAGTATGATCAAGAACGGTGAGATAGTCTTGCTCATGGACTTTAAAATTATGAGTAGTTATCTTTTAAATTCTTGCACCTCACTACATGTTTACTTTTAAGAATTCATGCATCCACTCCACTCTTTTATGTTTGCTCATCCATTGCATGTTTAGTTTCTTGCATTCATTCATACGTTTTGCATCTAAAAAGAAAAAAAATTTCACCATGATCATGCTCTTTCATCTCGTCTCGCATCCCTTTTATTATAAAAAGATAAAAATATTTCTTGTGATCCCGTTATAAGACATTTGAGTTAAGGCGTTCTAGATAACCAAGGCTTAGAGATTTTTATCACTAATGCTTAATCAGTTCCACAAGCTTTGTTGTCTATTTGAGCTTCACAGAACATAAAGGATCAAGAAGAGCTAAACAGGCAGAAAGACATCCAGTCCCCTGTCGGAGTGCTGCCCGTGACACTTTAACACTGTCTCAAACAGCAACTATCTACGACACTCCAGGAGGACTCGAACGTCTTCATTGCCTGTCAGCAACATCAGCAGACTATGTCAACATCCAGCTTGGGGGAGGGCATCCCCCGTGTACCAAGTTAAGTGTTTCCAACTTATCTATTTTATGCCTTGTTAGAGTGTGCTTTGTTAAAACAACTAAAAAGATGCATAACCATAGAAACCCAGAAAGATTACCTTAATTATCTTATGGAGAGCTCTTGCAATCTGTCTTTAAGTTATCCCGTAGAATAAACTCTACATGGAGATGGTGAATAGTTGCTCTGCCGTAATTCCTTTCAAGTACCTAGTTTTCAACCTTGCACTCTCCCGAGTTTTGGACACAACTGTTTAGATTTGAGATTTGCTCTGAACCTGAAACTTGTGGGTAGCAAACACTTGATCTAAGTCTAGGTGGTTGACGGGTATGATATGGGAAGGTTTTGAGCCGTTGTCCATCTTGTTCCTAGAGATACTAGAGTTCGAGAATTTATCTTTGAAAACATTAAATTCCCGCATGATGAGTTCCTTTATGATGAGAGTTCAAATTCCTACCACAGCCATATATTCATGCTTGCTAGATTAGGAAAACCCATCTATTTATATATCATTTTGTAGGCATTGAGTGTAGTCTTTATAGGCATTGAGTGTAGTTATGCTGTGGACCCATAAGGAATCAGTCATGCAGTTAAAAGTCAATACTATGTGCTCTCCATCCATTGATCTATGCTACTTCTGTCCTCAGAAGCATGCACTCATTTTATAAATACTACATTCATTCTGTGCTACTTCTGTCCCCAGAAGTACCACCTACATATAGATCCATATCCACCACATATTGTGCTATCTCTACCCTGGAGATACGCACTCATGCTGCTCCTACTCTGGGAGTACGCATCCATCCATCCATCCATCCATCCATCCACATATACATACGCCATTCATTTCACTTCATCCAGAAAAGGTTCTACTCCTATCCTGGGAGTGAACATCTAGAAATAATCATCGTCGTTCCAATTGCCTACATAAAAGCTCCAGTCATTATCATTTCAAGTTATATACTCCCCGTTGCTAAAGTTTTGTTTTCGGAGGATTGGTTGCTATGTAAAAAAAAGAAAATAAAAGAAAGAAAGAAAGAGTAGCCAAGTCCTTCCTTTCAAGAAGTTTCAAGGTTTCCAAATAAAGGGAGTCATGTTATCCCCAAAGGAGCAAGTGTAGAAGTAGATGTTCACCAAGTGATCACTCCTCATAATCATTTCCTTATCATCATCATCTTATCATCCATTCCATTTCCTCATTCACATGCACATATGACTTTATTATTATTTTAGTTCCTACTTTTGGATCCATGGTTTAACCGTGCAATATATGCAAGTGAGTTTTGAGTGTCTCCCCACCTATAAGCTCCACATAAGCCTATTAGAAAGTAGGGTGAGAGAGAGAAGGCACTTTCCACTATGCCTTAGTTCCACAAATACCACATATTCTGAGAGAAGAGAGAAGGCATACACTACTCATGCCTTAGAGAGGATCCGAAATACCACAAATGAGAGACCGAAAGGTTCATACAAGGAACTCGAGTTTTATTTGAAAATCTTGCAAAAACTCCGGAATAATAGTTGATCAAAGAGCGAGAAACATAGCGCTTGACTTGACCGTTCGTCTTTCAACTACTCAAGACCCAAGTGACGGTTACAAGCCCCATGGTGAAAGGTAATATGAGTAAGTTTTGAGTCAGAATAGTTCACTCTAATTCGGAGGAGAGTTCTTGTTTGAACGCATGTGTACTTGTGAGGAGTGAAAGTATTGTAGCAACTCCCGATCCATCGAGTCTATCTTTGCTCGGGGACGAGCAAAAGGTAAGCTTGGGGGAGTTGTTGACGGTCGTTAAGTGTCAATTTTTACCGTCAACTAAACATGAGAAAGGACTAAAATATGTTCTCCAACTAGATATAGGGGTTATACCGACGTAATTCCACGAGTTTTGGTGAATGTCCGTTTTCGCAGGTGTCACCTGAAAATACCCAAGGAAGGCCCACATGTCGTTTACATAGAGATAATCGGGAACCGGTGAAAATTCATGTCTGGAAGGTTCGAGAAGGCTCGGACCAAACGGGAGCCCGAACGGGCTCGGTGGAGAGTCGGCCGACTCCCCTTGGGCGGCCGACCGGCCATCTCGGCCAATCCGCGCGGCCTCGCGGATCCCTGTTCCACCGCCTTTGAGGATGAATAATAATCGTCCGTTTAGGTAGGTTTGATCCGAGGGCTGTGGTGCATCCTAGAGGGCTATATAAGCGGGCCCCCGGCCCCGGAGGAGGCATCCCTTAAACCCTAATTCATTATCTCCCGGCGGGATCGAGTTGTAGAGGCGTCCCTTGAATGGATGACTTCTCTTCTCTAGAGAATTAGAGCTAGACATTCCAATGTAGTAGATTAGATCTAGATGAGAGTTAGGGAGAGCGGAGCTGCACTCCGGTTCCGAGAAGTCTTCGAGAGATTTGGTATGCCTTGTATCTACTCTTTGTAAGACTTAAGCTTTAATATATTTATCTTCTCTATTTACTTTTATGCCTATCTTGTGATTGTTAGTATAGTAGTTATGCTTTAGTATGGGATCTTCGCTCGCATCGAGTGCTCTAGTTATCCTAGGTAATTAGAGTAGTAATTGATAGTGTAGACATGGTGTCTAGACTAGAGGTTACCTCGAGATTGCACCCAATCCCACGGATTGTTGTGGTAGCCCAGGATCGTGAGCCCCGACGGCCGTCGTATTCCACCTCGTTCGGGTTGGTGCTTGTAGGACCGTAGTCGGAGCTTCCTAGCCCCCTTCTCATCCATGTCTCGTGGCTAGTGTTCGATGTCCCGAAGTGCTATTGTATGATTGCTATATCTATCCATCCCCGTTATCATAGAACCAAAGTAATAGAGAAGTATATAGGAACCTTGATCTCTCCCGTTGTCCTCTCACTCTAGCTAGCTACTCATTTATCATAGAATTCTCATGTGTGTTTTATTATTTATATTACCTTTTATATATATATCAATTACCCTCGCTTTAGTCTAGTTGGTTTACTAAGTTAGTAGATACATGATGGTGAGTTATCGATTCTTTAACCCTTGCTTCCCGTGGTAAAATATAAATAACGATACCTGGTTTACTCCCGGTAAAACGCTACAATGGTAAGTTATGTGCGCTTGCGGAATCCTTCTTATTTTATGTGCACTTAATTTATACCAACAAGTTGGCACACATCTTCTGAGCAGGCCATCAGAGCACACTCGGAAGAGGTAAGGCTCATCCCATATGTGAGTACGACTCTCCGGATAAGTTTCCTTTTGTTGCCTCCCGGTGGTACATAACCCGTAACCATAAAATTAACAATATCCGCATACCGGGGGTCAGATCGTTGATTCCGTAGAGCATGTCATCCCGAAGTGCGTCATCGATGGGTAGTTCCTATGATTTCTCAACTGCATTCTAGACAAGTGATCGGCAACAGAGGTTTCTACTCCCTTTTTATCTTTTATTTCTAAGTCAAATCCTTGGAGTAATAAAATCCATCTTATCAAACGAGGTTTAGCATCTTTCTTAGTGAGCAAATATTTCAAAGCAGCATGATCAGTGTAAACAATCACTTTGGCACCCACTAAGTAGGATCTAAATTTATCAATAGCAAAGACAACAGCTAGAAGCTCTTTTTCAGTGGTAGCATAATTAAGCTGAGGTCCTGTCAAAGTTTTGCTAGCGTAGGCTATTGCATAATGCCTTTTATCCTTAGTCTGTCCTAACACTGCTCCTATAGCGTAGTCACTTGCGTCGCACATAATTTCAAAAGGTAGAGTCCAATCAGGGGGTTGAATGATTGGAGCGGAGATAAGAGCTTTCTTAAGGATCTCAAATGATTGTAAGCAGGCATCATCAAAATCAAAAGGAACATCCTTAGCCAATAAGTGGGTAAGAGGTCTAGCGATGAAAGAGAAATCTTTTATGAATCTACGATAAAAACCAGCATGGCCAAGGAAACTTCTAATTCCTTTCACATTGATAGGAGGAGGCAGTTGCTCAATTACTTCTATTTTGGCTCTATCTACCTCGATGCCTCTTTCAGACACTAAGTGTCCTAGCACTATTCCTTCTCTAACCATGAAATGACACTTTTCTCAATTAAGGACTAAGTGTTTTTCCTCACATCTTTGCAAAACTCGATCTATGTTTTCAAGACACTCATCAAAAGTTTTTCCATAAACAGAAAAATCATCCATGAAAGCTTCCATAATCTTTTCAATCATATCAGAAAATATAGACATCATACATCTTTGAAAAGAAGCTGGAGCATTACATAACCCAAAAGACATCCTACGGTAAGCAAAGGTTCCATAAGGGCATGTAAAGGTTGTTTTGTTTTGATCATTAGGATGGATAGGGATTTTATGATATCCAGAATATCCATCAAGGAAGCAAAAGTAAGAATGGTTGGCTAATCGCTCTAGCATCTCATCAATGAAAGGCAAGGGAAAGTGATCCTTTCTTGTTGCCTTATTAAGCTTTCTATAATCTATGCACATTCGCCATCCTGTGACGGTTCTTTGAGGGATTAGCTCATTCTTCTCATTTTGGACAACAGTCATGCCTCCCTTTTTAGGCACAACTTGAACAGGGCTGACCCACTCACTGTGTGGCACGGGGTAAATAATCCCAGCGTGTATCAGTTTCAAAACTTCTTTCTTAACAACTTTCCTCATCGCATTATTGAGTCTACGTTGGGGTTCTCTAGATGGTGGAACATCGGGATCTGTGGGAATGCGATGGGTACAAAGGGCAGGACTAATTCCTTTGAGGTCTTGGAGTGAGTAGTCAAAAGCTTTTTGATGTTTTTCTAGGACGGCCATTAAGCGAAAAGTCTGCTCCTGAGTGAGAGTATCACTTATAATGACAGGAGACTCTGGATCATTTCCTAGAAAGGCATATCTAAGACCGGCTGGTAAGGGTTTGAACTCAATAGGAGGTCTAGGTGGTAAAGTAAACTCGTCATCTAAAGGTTCATTCTCAGAAGGGTCAGCTTCTTCTTCTATGAAGAATCTAGCTTCGTCTTCTAGTTCTTGTTTAACTAGGAACTCTAGAGAGGCTGCTCTAAATTCCTCCAATGGATCATAATGTGGATAAGGCTCGGTCATAGCATTTAAAGAGTGTGAAATGGACATTGCAAACTGGAGTTTCTTGCCTAAACAAATGTTTAGCTTCCCAGTTTGTCCTTCATAAAGAAGTCTTCTAAATGGTTGTCCTATCAACAGGTGGAAATCCCCTATGTCAAAGACATAAAAGCTTAAGTGGACAGGGGTTCCTTCTACCCGGAATGAACTTTACTGTTGGGGTTAATGTCATGTCTTTCTGCAAATATTTTGCTAGTGTGGTAGACATGATATTTATACCCACAACTGGATTATAAAGAGCGTCTATGCGATCATTGTTAATTATGCAATGAATGGGAAGAGATGATGAATTCAAACGAATTATTTCAGAGGAAAGCTCTGACTCTTCTAACCATTCATTGCTCATAACAGACACCAACTCTCCTGAGGTCTTTCCTATTGGAATATCCTCATCAATATTGCATGGCTTGATTGGGTAATATTTGCCTTGTGGCTTCTTCACTTTGTGATAGTTGAAGATGTTTCCAAAATCGGAAAACAGATCAGGTTCAATATCTAGCATAAAATCAGGAAGTGGAATGTCTTCCTAGTCTTGCTCAAGACATGGGTTAGCTGAAGTGGATGTGTATCGGCAAAGGTTTGGCTTCGGCTACTTGAGGTTCTACTTCTAGGAGGTAGTCTAATTCACTTGGATAGGATTTGGTCTAGGGTTGATCTTGCTTTCTCACGAGAGATATGCAAGAATGATCCTCTTGAAGTTATGTCGAGCAATTTTCTCTGTCTCTACTCGACCTTTATAAAAGTGTTGTAAAAGAATGGGATCTGGTAGACTAAGGTCCGGGCCCGATGCTAAAAGTGTAGTAAAACGATTCCAGGATGAGGCCAAAGATTCTTCGGGTTCTTGCTTAATAGTCGAACCTTGACTCTAAGGTCGACGATTTGGGAGATGGGATAGAAATCTAGGCAAAAGTTGGAGCGTAGGGATCCCCTATGCCCTTGTTGCTTACCTACAGCTTTATCATACCATTGTCTAGCTTTTCCCTTTAATGAGAAAGGAAATAGCTTCCAACGGAGGGTTTTGTCGGACATGCCCTCTATACGAAGACTTGAGTCACATGTTTGCTCAAAGTCTCTAATGTGAAGGTAAGGGTTTTCGTCTCCTTCTCCCGAAAAGGATAGGCTTTGGACCAATGCAATCAACCGCGGACTCGGCCTATAGCTAGGTGTTTGGATAGGTTGTGATGACTCATGTGGCACTAGGTGGTCTCGTGGGTGCGAAAATTGAAAGATAGGAATGGAATTTGTATTATCCATAAGGATAGAAAAAGATAAAATGTACGGAAAAGTAAAGTGAAAGAAAAAAGTAAAAGTATAGGTACAAGGTAGAGCAAGATTTAGGTTATCTAAGGCAGACCGTCTTTCTCCCCGCAACGGCGCCTTTAAAATGCTTGTTGACACTAGATACGCACACGAAAGAATCAAAGAGAAATAATCCGCAAGCGCACGGATATCGGTGAGCACTTCACCCGGGAGATAAGTCGAGTATCGTATTTGTTTTTATCCGCTAGGAGAAAACGTGCAATAGACTAACCCGATCTTTACTACTACCCCGGGCCTGCTAGTCAAGTGAGAATTAAGCGATATAGAGAGAACTCCTTCGTCAGTCTTCTTCTAACCTATGGCAAGCTTTGAGACTACTGTTCTAAGGGGGTACCCGAGGAAAAGACACCGCAAAGGATGCTTAACCGGGCACAAAGGACCTACCTTACCTACCAGAAAGTGGATTACAAAGGTAATAAAGGGATTGTCACTTCCCTCACTACTACCACGGTTCCGGCCGGATAGAGAGCATCTACAAGTGAACCTAGCCTAAGCACCATACTTATGCTATAGAACGATTACTCTATTCCCAACGCGAAGCGGAAATAAAGTAAACTTGTAAACCAAAGAACAATAATAACAATGAACTTACTAGTATTAGAAGTTGAATTGCCGAATGATTCGAAACCAAGCCTCGGGTTAGGAGACTTGATCCCGCAGGTACACCGGAGAGGAGACACCGACAGCCGGGCTTCCTCCAAATCTACCTCCACTCTATACTCTCTCAATCTCTCTTGATACTAATACCCTATAGAGATAGATCCATTCGAGGGGCCCTTCTCTATCTAACTCTCTCTCTCTCGGATTGAAGTCTTGAATGAACTGGAGAATGAATTAGGGTTTCACCCGGGGGCCGGGGGCTCTCGCTTATATAGCCCCCTAGGATTAACCACAGCCCTCGGATCAAACCGACCTAAATGGACGATAATTATTGCTCTTCAAAGTCGGTGGAGGCGGGATCCGCGAGACTCCACCGATTGGTGGAGCTGGGAGTCGGCCGACTCCCCTTGGGCGGCCGACTCGGCCGATGCCCGGTGGGCCCGGGTTTCGGTGTCGCCTTCGGAGTCTTCTAGATTATACTTTTTCACCCGTTCGGTCTTTCTCTCTATGTAAACCCGACATGTGGGCCATCTTGGGTAGTTTTCATTGTCACCTGCGAAATAGATATTCACCAAAACTCGTGGAATTACGTCGTGGTAACCCTATATCTATCAAGTATTTATGAATAGGTCCATTTGCATGCTAAGTTGACGGTTGATTTTATGAGTTAACGACCGTCAACACCGCGCACGAAGACCGCCGGACGCTAGGCCAAGCGCGTCCGGCGCCGCAGCCTCCACGCGTCCGGCGCGCCACCCCGCCACGAGGGGCACTGGACTGCGTCCGGCGCTGGCCCGGGCGTCCGCCGCGGGACCTCGGCCGCGTCCGGCGCCGCACAGCGCAGGCCCAGCCGAGCACGCGCCTAAGTCCTACACCACCGGACTCCACCCGGCGTCCGGCACAGGCCGAGGGCTGCGTCCGCCGCCACGCAGAGCGCCGTCTTCGTCATCTCGTCGTGCCATCTCTTCAACCTTTTCTCCAATATGCTAACCAACACGTGTATGTCTTGTGCTCTCAAGTTAGCATGTTTTCTCCAAGATTTTGCATCCGGCGCAATAGAAAATAGGCCTCCAATTTTCACAAAACGCCGAATCCCGCCTCGCAAGCTCGGCGGGAGGGAGAGAGGGACCCAAACCCAACTCTACCCTACAAACCAAAGCGCGATCAACGCCACCTTTGTAAATGTGCCAACACCACCAAGTGTACATCACCATGTGCATGTGTGTTAGCATTTTCACAAACATTTTCCAAAGGATTTTCGCTTGTTCTCACAATGCCACTCGCTCCTAGCATGTCGCAATGTTAGATTGCTCAAGTGGCACTAGATGATCGAGATGCAAACAAGTTTGCCCCTCTTGATAGTACGGCTATCAATCCTAAATCCGGTCATCAACTTCTCTACTCTTCTCATGACCAATGAAATGAAATGCCCTATGGCATACCTTTGCCTTGCGCATTTCCACTTCCACCGTCTTCCACCGAAGTACCAATGCAACACATGCACCGACACAATCTCAAGATGATATGATCCACTTCATATCGTCATGCAACCCTCTTAGTCCATCGATCTTGATCTCACTTGCTCTTCACCGCCTCATGGTCCATCGGAACCAAGTCTTGCCCGAGCTTCACCATCTCATGGTCCATCGCTCCACTGCCTCGACTTGTCATTCACACACCCTCCGGCCTCGAGCCAAGTCTCATCTCGATCTTCACCATTGGTCACATGACTCCATGTCATGTCACATATTCAATGAAGCTCCTTCATCTCATATTCACCTGTGGACTAAACCCCTATGTATTCTCATGATCACACAATTAGTCCACCTAAGTTGTCACTCAATTATCAAAACCAAACAAGGGACCTTTCAATCTCCCCCTTTTTGTTAATTGATGACAACTCTACAAAGATATGGAAATAAAGTTCATAAAGGACTCTATGTCACTTATCCAACATTTAAGCTCAATGTTATAATTTGGATAAGTGTCACAAAGTCAACTTGGTAGTGATAGCTCCCCTACATGTGTGCTCAAATGGTTTGGTTTCAAGCGTGCACACATGCATAGATATAAAAAATTCTTGGGAGAGTAATCACTACTAAGTGATGCTAAGGTATATAGGATAAACCTTTGAAGCGTGATACCAATCGGAGTTGCACATTGAAGTTCATCCTTAGCATCATCATGGTTAGCTAGAAATCACATGAAACAACACTAGAAACCCCGTGAGATCAACATTAGAAGCAAGGTTCTAGTACCAAGTGGAAGGAGCAGAAGTGTCTAGCTAAACCATCCTATGCATTCTAGTTATCAAATCATCAATCAAAACTAAGACTAGCATACACCACACAAGCATTGCATATTGAATTTAAGAACAATGCAAATGCAAGCAAGCACATGAATATGCACATATCAAATGCAATCAATCAAGTTCATGAGCTTGCTCCCCCTACTTGTGTGCTTCTCTTGTCCAAGAATTTTGATCCTCTTCAATGTTGCTCTTCTCGGCTATGTCCATCTTCTTCTCCCCTTTGTATGCATCTTGCATATCTTTGTACCATTCTCTCCCCCTTTGTCATCGAAGACCATAAAGGGTCCAAGACCACTTGTATGATACTTCATGTAAGACAAACTTCTTGATGCAAAGGATTGGAGCTCGGGGTTGATGGTTGATTCTTGAATCTTTCTTTTGATGGACACACCATATGTTGGAATGACACCACTTGTAAACTCCACATGTAGTTGCATGAACCCACTTGTCACTATGCATTGAGCACTCCCCCTTTGTCATAGCACTAAAGATACCACATGTGTAGGTCACTAAGATCTTTGCCTCTAATACCAACGAAGTGGGGCTCCTCCCCCTATGACAGAGCTTGGGTCAAACCAAATGACAATCTTGAGCAAATCTTGATTTGATCACTTAAAGTTGAGGATCACTTGTGGAACCACCTTGTTGAAATATGCATGAATACCACATTCTTGAACTAGATTGTTTTCCTGAGCTTCTTTCTCTTGAGCTTGAGCTAACTTGATTTGCACATGGCCTTCCAAGTCCGGTTTGACCCAATGACAAGCTTCTTCACACCTCACTAGAAGGGTTATCTTGCCAATGTTGTACTTGTAGCTAATGTGCAATCCAAGTAGATCAAGTACATGGGTTCACTAGCTCATGAACATGTTATATGTTACCACTAGAACAAGTAAGGCATAGAAACAATAGTGGCACCATATAAACATCAAAATCTTTTGATTTTTCATGAATGCTCCTAGATATCATGACTATATGCACTAAACAAGTCCTTAGCAAAATATGTATGCATATGTCAATCAATGTCACCTTTGCTATCTTGGAGTAGAGGATAGTCATGAGATTCCAATTTCATTACTCCAATAGCAATGTGAAGTCCATTCAATAGCTTGGTGAAGACCAATAGATATCTATGAAGAATTGCATGCTTCACTCATATGAAATGAGAACCACTTATGATCAAGTGCACTTTCTTGTTCTGGTTGGCTTGCATCTTCTCTTGATCTTTGCTTGCATGAGAGAATACCACTTGCATGAGAGAACACCACTTGCGGTTCGTCCTCGTGCTCTAGATGCAGCACCTCCGAGGTATCACACACGTACGAGGGAGAAGCGATGCGCCTCCGGACTGCTAGGTCCGCGAGGAGCAAAGGCGAGAGCGTGGAGGGCGACGATGGCTGCCAAAGGCGTGGATTTAGTTTGGCCGCGCCCCTCCCCTCTACTTATATAGGCGTCTCTCATGTGCTCCCGAGTTGGAGGCCCATTAGAAACCCTAAGCCTTGTCTAATTCGGGTCCAACCCGAATTAGGCTTCCAGCCTCTTAAGCGTGCGACCCTATGGGTTCACGCACACATAGACAAGGGCCGAATACTCCTATTCCCCCAATAGGCCGACGGCCTCTAGCAAGGCGTGACAACTCCTATGTGCACGCAAATGATCATATCAGACGAACCACCACGACCATATACAAGTTATTCCCTTGCCTCATGATATTTGGTTCAACTCGTGGGTTAACACTTAACCCAAGCACGGCCATGCATTTGTTGATCCAATCACTTGAGTGATCCAGTGATATCACTCTCCTCAGAGAGGGGCAAGTCCCATCTTGATTGTCTATGTCTCACAGCATGCTTCTTGACAAACCCGAAGACATCCTTTATAACTACCTAGTAACGGAGTAGCGTTTGTCAGTCCCTAAGCAAGTCGATACACATCTCGAGCACATACAACAGTCTCAGGTCGAAGGACATAACGTATATGATGTCTAAAGAGACAATCTCAAGTCGGGTCAGTCCAGCCTACATGTCATACATGTGCCCACATTATTAGTTCGACATCTCCATGTTGAAAACTCCGGTTTGGTTTTGGTAATTAATGACACTCAATGTTGCTAATGGTTTGCTCTAAGTGTGGATAGATGTTGATGTCTATTAAGTGCAACTGAAATAAAGAGGGTTCCGCAGCGCACGAGAATATATCATCGTAGCATTTTAACCAGGAGTAATCCAGGTATCGTTATTTATAATTTTACCCTTTGGGAAGGGAATGCTTTGGATAATGAGTGATGAGCAATGCACATGCGATAATGGAGAGCTTAACCTTGTACGTATCGATCATCTCATACGGGGTAAGTGTCACATAAAATATAGGAATGAATGATAAATGTCATAAGATAAATGAGAGCATTAGCCACATAAAATAATAGTAATAAGCCATCTCAACTTAGCACTCTAAGCTTATAACACTAGCATGGACTAGGACGATCTAGGGTATAATCCTATGTTATTCTAACTACAAAGTCAAAGCATACAATGATTAGTGCAAGAACATCTAGCAATCATGGCGGGAAAAGGTTACATCTATGCATAGTGATATTACCGAGAGAAGACAAGAGACATAGCAATGACTTCAATGTAATAGGTTTGTTACGCTAGACCTATACTCGGGAGAAGGGCTACAAAGGACTCAACGGGACTGTCACTCCCGCGATCTACCTCACGATCCGGAATATAGGGTGCAATCGCAGATAAATACGGTCTAGGCACCACGCCTACACAATATTTACCACTCACCCATCGATCTAATGAGCAAGCACTATACGATCCTATGCATAAACATAATTCTAGTCCAACTATGCTAAACATATAATCAAAGTAAACTAAGAACAATATAATTGAGAACATAATCAAATAGAGCAAAGTCAAGTCGATATAATAGAATAGAATAAAGTACTACTCATAGTATCACGAACAATGATGAATATTACAAGAATGTAGAGGGGAATTACCAAGAACTCCGACAGAGATCCGGACTCCAAGCTAGGCTTGATTCCCTCTAGATCTATTCCTCTCGTAGCTATGCTACTAAACTATGGAGCTCTAATTGAGATGGTGGCTCGGCTTCTCGAGTTCGATGAGAGAATGAACTCTTGAATGAACTAGGGTTTCACCCGGGGCCGGGGCTCGAATATATAGCCCCCTAGGATGAACCACGGCCCTCGGATCAAACCGACCTAAATGGACGATAATTATTCATCCTCAAAGGCGGTGGAGCGGGATCCGCGAGACTCGACGTGATTGGCAGGGTGGGGAGTCGGCCGACTCCCCTTGGGCGGCGGCCCGGCCGGCTTGCCGGTGGGCCCCGCTTTCGGGTGTTGCCTTCGGAGTCTTCTAGATTATACAATTTTACCCGTTCGGTCTTTATCTCTATGTAATCATGACATGTGGGCCTCCTTTGGTTCTCTTTCGATAACCCCCTGAGAAATAGACAATCACCAAAACTCGTGGAATTACGTCGGTGTAACCCCTATATCTAACATGTGAACTCATATTAGTCCTTTCTCTTGCTGCGTTGACGGTATAAAATTGATACTTAACGACCGTCAACAATAGACACATAGCAACGTGACGGTGGATGATGGAGCATGGTGATCACGGTGACAAACATGGTGGACATGTGAGGTGATCAAGCTCCGACGGAGGCCCATGGAGATCAAGGCGAAGGTATACTTGATAGGGCTTTTCGGTTTAGTGATCAAGACACTATAGAGAGTGTGATCATATTTAGGATCGATAACCGACTATCAAGAGGGGTTTCCTCGGTTTATTCGCGGTCCTAAGTGCCTCTAGTTGTGACTTTGCATGATGCATGAGAGGCTAACTAGAGAGCTAACACTTGTCGACATGATCTTGAGAAGATACGCTAACTCCGGTGCTTGAGAAGTGATCTACTCTATGGAGTTAGCACCTTGGACAAGTGGTTTGGAGTTTGGATCGACGACGGCGCGACATCGAAGATCAAACAAGAGTTGGAGCTGCACTTGGGCGCCGGACACAGGCGTCAGACGCCGGCCTGGTCGCGCCGGACGCGTCCGGCACACTGTGGGACGGCCTCCGGTGAGCTGGCTTGGCTCTGCGAGCGGCGGACGTGGCTGTGGCACGTCCGGCGGTCCCCCGGACGCCGACCAGAAACTTCTGGGCTCGGGCGCGCTGGCGGGTGCTCGGTCAGACGTGCGTCGGACTCGTGCCAGACGCGGTCGATGGACGCACGCCGGACGTGGGCGCCGGACTCGGAAGATTCACTGTTGAGCGTCCGGCGCTTGGAGGATTCGAAGGACGCAAGCTTCAACGGTCGTCTGACGTGGCGCGCTGAAGAGCGTCGGACGCGTCCGGCGGGCAGTGGCGGACGCGTCCGGTGCATTCTGGAGCACTAGCCCGAGGGGGCAATGGCTACTATCGTGGAGGGGTCTATAAATAGACCATTGGCCGGCCTTGGGGAGGTCTCTTCGCCATTTCTTCATACCTGAGTATTCTTTGAGCAAGAGAGACACTCCTCCACTCATCTCTTTGATTCCTTTGCTAATCTTGAGAGAGATTTGAGTGAGAACAAGTGATTTGCATTGAGAGTTGCATCTAGAGGCACTTGTTCATTGCGTGAGCTGCGGATTCTTGTTACTCTTCGGTGATTCCCGTCACCGTAGACGGTTTGGAGCAGTGGGTGGTGGTTGAGCTCAAGTTGGAGCTTGTTCGAGGCCACACCGGGTTCTTGTGAGGGGTTCTTGATCCTTTCCCGTCGGAGTTAGCGAAAGGATACTCTAGTGGATTGCTCGTGGCTTGTGGATCCTTGTCTTGTGTGGAGATTGCGGCTCCCCATTGGGGTCTTTGGCACCGAGCCAATTGAGCGGGCAACTCACCAAGCAAGTGTATCGCCACAACGAGGAGTAGCTTGCCGGGAAGCAAGTGAACCTCGGTAAAAAAAACATTGTGTTGATTTGTGATTGCCGAGGCTTCGACCTCCTTGTGCTTGTGCTTGAGCTCTCTAGGTGATTGGCTTCTACATCGGTGATTGGCTATCTTCTACTCTTCGCGGCGGTATAACCTTCGATCATCTCTTTACTTTCCGCAAAGTAGAATTGCTTGTTGTGGTCGGTCGGGAACCACTCCTTGTGTAGCTTAAATCCCGTGGGTAGAACTACTTGTTGTGGTCGGTTGGGAACCACTCTTTGTGTAGCTTAAATCCCGTGGGTAGAATTGCTTGTTCGGTTTCAGTGAACCGATTTTGTGTAGCTTGATCACCGTTGTTGAGTGTGCTATTAAATTGAGTAGCCTTGCATTGTTTAGGATGGCTTGCATAGAGTAGTCGAAGCTTTAGCTTTGTACATTTGCCGCCTAGCTTGCTAATTGTTTGTCTAGTGCTTTTGCTAGAAAATTTTATTAGGCTATTCACCCCCCCCCAGCCATTGTGACCTTTCACGTGGTATCAGAGCCGGGCACCGTTTGTTTAAGTTGGATTAACATCCTACGGTGAAGCAATGGCATTGGTTATGCATATCAACAACACCAAGAAGGCACCATCATTCCGAGGTGATGACTATGCCAAATGGAAGCTCAAGATGAAGAGTCATCTCAAGTCAATCAACCTTGAGGTGTGGAAAGTGGTGGAGACAAAGTTTGAGCTTGTTGAGGGTGCGGTGCCAACACCGGCCGAAGAGAAGAAGCAACAAGCAAATGACATTGCCGTGAGTGCTTTCCATGAGGCACTTGATGATAAAGCTTTTGAGCTCATCAAGAACCTTGAGGTGGCTCATGACATTTGGAAGAAGCTAGAAAAAGCTTATGAGGGCACCGAAAGTGTTAAGACCGCAAGAGCCTACATGTTGCAAGAGAAGTTTGCTAGCTTCTCAATGAAGGAGGATGAGAGTATGCCGGAGATGTTCCATAGGCTCCAAGTCATTGTCAATGAGCTCAAGGGACTTGGAGAAGAAATCAAGGACTCTCAATTCTCCACCAAGTTCATGAGGTGTCTTCCCAAGAGATTTGACATGTTGAAGACCGTCATGGTGAAGACAACAATGAAGGAGAAGCCAACTCCCAACCAAGTTCTTCAAGAGATCATGGCCGATGATGAGTTTAGAGAGGATCATGAGAAGGAAGAGTTGGTGAAGAAGAAGAAGAAGGAGAATGAGAAGAAGGATGATGACAAGAAGAGCGTGGCATTCAAGGCCACATCATCCAAGAGCAAGGGCAAGAAGAAGAAAGAAGAGTCTTCAAGTGAAGATGAACCATGCTCTAGCTCAAATGGGCAAGAAGAAGAAGTGAGTGAACAAATGGCACTCCTTGTGAAGAGAATGGGGAAGCTCATGAAGAAGGGGTACCGGTCCAAAGGCAAGAGAAGCTCATCCAAGTCAAGTGATCGTCCCATGAAGTGCTTCCGGTGCAATAGCAAGGATCATCTCATTGCCAAGTGCCCATATGCAAGTGATGATGAAGATGCCATGAGGAAGGAGAGGAAGAAGCAAGAAAAGAAGAAGGAGGAGAAAGACTCCTCTCACAAGAAGAAGAAGGGTGAATCTCATGTGGCAACTTGGGAGAGTCATTCATCTTCCTCAAGTGATGAAGATGATGATTCCAAGAAGAAGAAGAAGGGGCACGCAAGCATTGCCATTCAAGAGAAGCTTTCTCTATTTGGTGCTCCATCATCTTGCTTCATGGCCAAGGCCGATAAGGTACAACCTCCACCCGATAGTGATGATGAGAGTGATGATGATGATGACACCACAAAAGAAGAACTATGGGTCATGCTTGAGGATTGCAAAGGTGCTTTCAATGACTCTAGGAAAGAATGTAGGGGCTTGCGCAAGGATAAACAAAACCTTGAGCAAGAACTTATGGAGTTGAGGGCTTCTTATGAGAGTCTAAAGGTAGACCATAAGAAGCTAGAGATTGCTCACTCCAAGCTTGAAAAAGCTCATTCTTCTCTAGTTGAGAAGCAAGAGAAAGTGCAATCACAAGTGGTGAACATAGAAAAGAAAAGTGTGTCCACATCATGTGATTCACTTGATGAGTCAACTGTTGTTGCATCACTTGGCCCTTCATGCTCTTATGCCTCTACTTCATCTAGTAGCGTTGGTCATGCATGTGATTCTACACTAGTAGTTGAGAATGAGTCTCTTAAGAAGGAAGTCAAGGAGCTCAATCACACCTTGGCTAAGGCTTATGGTGGTGAGGACCGCTTGCTTATGTGCTTGGGTAGCCAAAGAGCTTCTCTGTACAAAGAGGGATTGGGCTATACCCCCAAGAAAGGCAAAGCCGCCTTCGCTCCTCACAAGACTTGTTTTGTGAAGAACAATGGTAGCTATTGCAAGAGTAGCAAGCAAGTTGGTCATTTAGAGCATGCATGCAAGAACAAGAACACTAGTGCTTCTTCTTACAAGTTAAATGCTTCCTATATGCTTGTTAAGAGTGAGTGTGGTGTGAGTGCTAGATTCATTGGTACACCATGGATGAGCTCAAAGAAGAAAGCTATTTGGGTGCCAAAGACTCTAGTGACTAACCTTCAAGGACCCAAGCAAAAATGGGTACCTAAAGCTTGATGTCTTCTTGTAGGTGAATTACAAAGTTTGGAGGGAGGCATTGGGTGCTTGATAGTGGTGCATCAAATCATATGACCGGTGAAGATAGTATGTTCAAATCACTTGACAAGAATGACAATGGTGGATTCAACTCCATCACTTTTGGTGACAATAGCAAGGGTGATGTCATGGGGCTAGGAAAGGTTGCAATTTCCAATGATAAGGATCTCTCCAATGTGTTGCTAGTTGATACTTTGAACTTCAATCTTTTGTCGATGGCACAATTGTGTGATCTTGGCTACAAGTGCATATTTGATGACAAGCATGTTGAGGTAGTGAGCAAGGATCAAGCAAATATCATCTTCAAGGGGTTTAGGCATGGAAGCTTGTACTTGGTTGATTTCAATACTAGTGAAGCTCAACTTTCATCATGTTTGATCGGCAAGTCAAGCAAAGGATGGCTATGGCATAGGCGCCTTGGACATGTTGGAATGAAGCAATTGAACAAGTTGTTGAAGCATGATCTAGTGAGAGGCTTGAATGATGTCACATTTGAGAAGGATAGACCTTGTAGTGCATGTCAAGCCGGCAAGCAACATGGGAACTCACATCCCAAGAAGAATGAGATGTCAACTTCAAGAGCATTTGAGTTGTTGCATATGGATTTGTTTGGCCCAACTCACTATACTTCAATTGGGGGCAACAAGTATGGATTTGTGATTGTGGATGACTACACAAGATACACTTGGGTGTTCTTCCTCTATGACAAGAGTGAAGTCTATGATCTATTCAAGTCATTTGTCAAGAGGGTGCAAAATGAGTTTGACACTACCATCAAGAAGATAAGAAGTGACAATGGGAGTGAATTCAAGAACACAAGAGTTGAAGAGTTGTGTGATGAGCTTGGAATTGTGCATCAATTCTCACCAACCTACACTCCCCAATCCAATGGTGTAGTTGAGAGGAAGAATAGGACCTTGATTGAGATGGCAAGAACTATGCTACTTGAGTACAATGTGAGTGAGAAGTTTTGGAGTGATGCTATCAACACGGCTTGCTACTATAGCAACCGCCTCTATTGCCATGGGAAGTTAGAGAAGACTCCATATGAAATCTTGAATGGAAGGAAGCCCAACATTTCTTACTTCCGGGTCTTTGGTTGCAAGTGCTACATACTCAAGAAGGGGCAAAGACTTGGCAAGTTTGACAAGAGGTGTGATGAGGGATTTCTTCTTGGGTACTCTACTTCTAGCAAGGCTTAAAGAGTATGGAACTTGGCTAGTGGGCTAATGGAAGAGGTTCATGATGTTGAATTTGATGAAACCCAAGGCTCTCAAGTTGGAGATCAAAATCAAGATGATGTGGGTGGAGATCAATTGAACAATGCAATGAGGCACATGGACATTGGTGAAATTAGGCCGAGGCAAGTGGATGATGGTGATGAGGTGCAAGTGCCAACTCAAGTTGTGATTGATGATTCCAATGAGGCAAGCACAAGTGGTACTCAACATGAAGATCAAGATCAAGGTCAAGCAAGCAATGCAAATGAGCTAGTTCTTCAACCTTCAAACATTGCAAGAGATCATCCTCTAGATCATATCATTGGTGACATTCAAAGAGGTGTACAAACAAGATCAAGATTGGCTAGCATATGTGAGCACTACTCTTTTGTGTCATTCATTGAGCCAACTAAGATTGATGAGACATTGAAGGATCCAGATTGGATAAATGCCATGCATGAGGAATTGAACAACTTCACTAGAAATGATGTGTGGGAGCTTGTCGAGAGGCCAAAGAAGCACAATGTGATTGGAACCAAGTGGGTCTTCAAGAACAAGCAAGATCAAGATGGCTTGGTAGTGAGGAACAAAGCAAGACTAGTGGCACAAGGTTACACACAAGTTGAGGGTCTTGACTTTGGAGAAACATATGCACCGGTGGCAAGATTGGAGGCAATTAGAATCTTATTAGCCTATGCTTGTGCTCACAACATCAAGCTCTATCAAATGGATGTGAAGAGTGCATTTCTCAATGGCTTCATCAATGAGGAAGTGTATGTTGCACAACCTCCCGGTTTTGAGGATGACAAGAAGCCCAACCATGTCTACAAGCTTAAGAAAGCATTGTATGGATTGAAGCAAGCTCCAAGGGTATGGTATGAAAGATTGAGAGATTTTCTCATCTCCAAAGGCTTCAAGATGGGCAAGGTGGACACCACTCTCTTCACCAAGAAGATAGAAGATGACTTGTTTGTGTTACAAATCTATGTGGATGATATCATCTTTGGATCAACAAATCAATTCTTTTGTGAAGAGTTTGCTAAGATGATGGCTAGTGAGTTTGAAATGTCAATGCTTGGAGAGTTAAGCTACTTCCTTGGTCTTCAAATCAAGCAAATGAAGAATGGCACCTTTGTGAGTCAAGGCAAGTACATCAAGGACATGATCAAGAAGTTGGGATTGCAAGATGCTAAGGCTATTAGCACACCTATGGGAACCAATGGTGGCTTGGACATTGATGATAGTGGCAAGATGATTGAGCAAAAGCTATATAGATCAATGATTGGAAGCTTGCTATATGTGACCGCTTCAAGGCCGGATGTCATGTTTAGTGTGTGCATGTGTGCAAGATTTCAAGCTTCTCCAAGAGAGAGTCACTTGATGGCAACCAAGAGGGTGTTGAGATACTTGAAGGGTACTCAAGATGTTGGTCTATGGTATCCCAAGGGGTCAAGTTTTGAGTTGGTTGGATACTCCGACTCCGATTATGCCGGTTGTAAGATTGATAGGAAGAGCACAAGTGGAACATGCCAAGTGCTAGGAAGATCTCTAGTATCATGGTCTTCAAAGAAGCAAAATAGTGTGGCACTTTCCACCGCCGAAGCCGAATATATTAGTGCGGGGAACTGTTGTGCACAATTGCTATAGATGAAAGCCACCTTGAAGGACTATGGGATCAAGTTCAAGCATGTGCCTTTGTTTTGTGACAATGAAAGTGCAATCAAGATGACAAATAATCCGGTTCAACATTCAAGAACCAAGCACATTGATGTGAGGCACCACTTCATTAGAGATCATCAACAAAAGGGAGATGTGAGCATTGAAAGCATTGGCACCGAAGATCAACTAGCCGACATATTCACTAAGCCTCTTGATGAGAAGAGATTTTGCAAGTTGAGGAATGAGTTGAACATACTTAGCTTCTCCAACATGGATTGATGCACCCCATATTTGACATGCCTCTCCTCCAACATAGTAAGGTAAAGTTGGTTGTTGCATTTCATGCATCCTTTGCTATTTGTGTAGACATGTATACATGTGCATCTTGCTAGGCTCATTCATTGCAAATCAAATGAATTTGAAGGATATATGGCACCACTATTGTTTCTATGCTTGATGTGATCTAGTGGTGGCATATGACTTGTTTGTGAGCTTGTGAACCTAGTGTTGAATCTTTAGCACTTGCTCATGATGTGTATCTCAACATGGTCAAGATAACCCTTGTTCTTATGAGGTGTGAAGAAGCTTGCCCTTGGTTCAAACCGAGATACATTTTCTAGGCATGTGGTTTAGATTTGGCCATAGTTGATTGACTTGTTTCTCTCATTTTATGCACCCTTGTTGGTGATTGTTGACAAAGGGGAGAAATAAGTCACAAAGAGCAATGGAAGGGGATCAATTTTTATGATATGACCCAACCATGAGCACACAAATAGGGGGAGCAAGCTCATAGACTATTTGTTGCATATTGTGTGTGCATACATGATGATATGGAGCATTGCAAGCTAAATTCAATATTCATGCTTGTTTGGTGTAATGCTAGTATAGAACTTGATTGATGAAATGAAGTACTAGCATGCTTTGGTAGTTTCTAGACATAGAGTTTCTCTTGTTCAAAGTACCTTGCTTATTGTGATCTCATGAGGTATCTTGAGTTTTTGATGATGTCTAGATTCCCATAGTGCTAAGGAAGGTTTATTATCGCACTCCGATTGGTATCACGCTTCAAAGGTCAATTCTATAAATCTTAGTACCATTTTGGTTGTGGTAACTCTCACACAAGTTTTATCTATGCATGTGTGCTTGAAAATCGACCAAACATTTGATGCACACATGTAGGGGGAGCTACCACTACCAAAACCGGAATTGAAATGCTTGTCCAATTCAAGATTCATGATCAAAATGCTTTGGGCAAGCAATTCAATTTCATATTGAATTCATTTTCCATATCTTTGTGAGTTTGTCGAGGGGTTGTCATCAATTACCAAAAAGGGGAGATTGAAAGCTCCGGTTTGGTTTTGGTAATTAATGACACTCAACGTTGCTAATGCTTTGCTCTAAGTGTGGATAGACACATAGCAACGTGACGGTGGATGATGGAGCATGGTGATCACGGTGACGAACATGGTGGACATGTGAGGTGATCAAGCTCCAACGGAGGCCCATGGAGATCAAGGCGAAGGTATACTTGATAGGGCTTTCTGGTTTAGTGATCAAGACACTATAGAGAGTGTGATCACATTTAGGATCAATAACCGACTATCAAGAAGGGTTTCCTCGGTTCATTCGTGGTCCTAAGTGCCTCTAGTTGTGACTTTGCATGATGCATGAGAGGCTAACTAGAGAGCTAACACTTGTCGACGTGATCTTGAGAAGATACGCTAACTTCGGTGCTTGAGAAGTGATCTACTCTGTGGAGTTAGCACCTTGGACAAGTGGTTTGGAGTTTGGATCGACGACGGTGCGACATCGAAGATCAAACAAGAGTTGGAGCTGCACTTGGGCGCCGGACACAGGCGTCGGACGCCGGCCTGGTCGCGCCGCGTCCGGCGCACTGTGGGACGGCCTCCGGTGAGCTGGCTCGGCTCTGCGAGCGGCGGACGCGGCTGTGGCGCGACCGGCGGTCCCCCGGACGCCGACCAGAAACTTCTGGGCTCGGGCGCGCTAGCGGGTGCTCGGTCAGACGCGCGTCGGACTCGTGCCAGACGCGGTCGACGGACGCACGCCGGACGCGGGCGCCGGACTCGGAAGATTCACTGTTGAGCGTCCGGCGCTTGGAGGATTCGAACGACGCAAGCTTCAACGGTCGTCTGACGTGGCGCGCTGAAGAGCGCCGGACGCGTCCGGCGGGCAGCGACGGACGCGTCCGGCGCGTTCTGGAGCACCAGCCCGAGGGGGCAACGGCTACTTTCATGGAGGGGTCTATAAATAGACCATTGGCCGGCCTTGGGGAGGTCTCTTCGCCATTTCTTCATACTCCGAGCATTCTTTGAGCAAGAGAGACACTCCTCCACTCATCTCTTTGATTCCTTTGCTAATCTTGAGAGAGATTTGAGTGAGAACAAGTGATTTGCATTGAGAGTTGCATCTAGAGGCACTTGTTCATCGAGTGAGCTGTGGATTCTTGTTACTCTTCGGTGATTCCGTCACCGTAGACGGTTTGGAGCGGCGGGTGGTGGTTGAGCTCGAGTTGGAGATTGTTCGAGGCCACACCGGGTTCTTGTGAGGGTTCTTGATCCTTCCCCGCGGGAGTTCGCGAAAGGATACTCTAGTGGATTGCTCGTGGCTTGTGGATCCTTGTCTTGTGTGGAGATTGCGGCTCCCCATTGGGGTCTTTGGCACCGAGCCAATTGAGCGGGCAACTCACCAAGCAAGTGTATCGCCACAACGAGGAGTAGCTTGCCGGAAAGCAAGTGAACCTCGGTAAAAAAAACATTGTGTTGATTTGTGATTGCCGAGGCTTCGACCTCCTTGTGCTTGTGCTTGAGCTCTCTAGGTGATTGGCTTCTACACCGGTGATTGGCTATCTTCTACTCTTCGCGGCGGTATAACCTTCGATCATCTCTTTACTTTCCGCAAAGTAGAATTGCTTGTTGTGGTCGGTCGGGAACCACTCCTTGTGTAGCTTAAATCCCGTGGATAGAACTACTTGTTGTGGTCGGTCGGGAACCACTCTTTGTGTAGCTTAAATCCCGTGGGTAGAATTGCTTGTTCGGTTTCGGTGAACCGATTTTGTGTAGCTTGATCACCGTTGTTGAGTGTGCTATTAAATTGAGTAGCCTTGCATTGTTTAGGACGGCTTGCATAGAGTAGTCGAAGCTTTAGCTTTGCACATTTGTCGCCTAGCTTGCTAATTGTTTGTCTAGTGCTTTTGCTAGAAAATTTTATTAGGCTATTCACCCCCCCCTCTAGCCATTGTGACCTTTCACATGTCCATGACTTGTGAAACATAGTCATCAACTAATAATGTGCTAGTCTAATATTCATGTGTGTCCTCACATGAACTCCGACCAGTGACAAATATAGAATAACCATACAAGTAAAAGAGTTCCACAAACAATTCACATAATTGTCAATCAATACAAGTTGTCTTTTATGGATATTCAATGGACACATTACATATCATGGATACAAGCAGAATATCATCATCTCTATGATTACCTTTAGGGCATATTCCCAACAATGTTTTCAATCTATATATGGAAATGTTTTCAATTGACTTCAATATCTGCTTTTTGTCTCTAGTTTGTGATTGGTTCAAAGATTTCATTCTTCATCCGTGAAATACAATCAGGTAAGGAGGTATGTGCAGTACAGCAGCTAGCTTGAGCTCGTTCATGTCATCCTCTAATCAGCACACAGTAGCAGCTTGGTCTCTGCATTTTTGGAGCAGCAGTGTCTAGTTCATGCCTGCTCGCTCGTAGCAGTAGTGCCTTTGGTTTGTGTGTGCAGCAAGCATCAGCACCAGTAGCCCAAGGCACCTAGCAGTGCTTGCAATTTTCTATTGCAGTTCGACAGCAGCTCACCGGCAATTTCTAAGAGGCAAGTTCAGCCATAGGTTCAGTACGTAAATTGTTTATTCATACTAGCTTCTATATGATTTACTGTGATCGATAGGAATACTTCTCTTTGCATCAATGAAGTAATTCTTCTAGCAATTATTTTCTCATCATTGGAGCACTAAATTACTTGATTTTTCTTAGAGGATTCTTCACTGTTGTGTTGTGAGGTCAAGACCATTTCAGTTCAGTGCTTGCCATTCTTTGGTCTGTCAGAAAGCTAGCTTTTGTCTATTGCAAATTGACCACAGCATGCATATCCATACTGTCCAGTAGCAGTTCTTCGTTTGCTAGCTCCTGTGAATTGATAAGCCTTTATTAGCTCATTTTTACTTGGATTTATCTAAAGTGCTATTCACGTTGTGCAAAAACGAATGCTTGTTGTGGTAATTCATCTATAGGTTCAGTAGCCTCAGTGTGCTTCCTTCTAGCTATTTTATTTGGCAACTGAATCTGAATTCGTTTCTTCGGTCAGAAGCTAGCAACAATAGTGCTTGTGCTTTACTATCTTCTGAATAAACTCAAGTAGGTAGTGGGGTTGTTTGCCTAGCAACAAGTGCTAGTTACTTCTTTCTGCAGTAAATTTGGTCGCGTCGGTTTTGTCCGCGGTTTTCGTGTTTGAGCTATGATTCGATATCCGATTTCTGCGTGGCTTTGTGGTGTCCCGCTGTGTTCCTAGGGATTAGGGAACATCCACCCATGCTATGTTTCAACAGGCCGGTTGCCTTGGTTCAGCACCGACCCACGCCGTGTTTCAATAGACCGGGTTGTCTTGGTTCTGAGTATTTTTTTGTTGCGATTCATTGCCCATGTTTGTTTCAGGATTGGTTCTCTCTACGTTTCAGATGTTGTTCTTTCATTGTTTCTCTATTTTTGTTTTCAATTTTTGTTTCAATTGCTTCGTTCTTGTTGTTTCTTTTATTTTCTCAGTTTTGTTTCAGATGTTTTTTTATTATTGTTTCTTTTTTTTGTTTCTATTTTTTCTTTAGCTTTTTTGTTTTAGATGTTTCCTGCTCGTTGTTTCTTTTATCTTCTCGATTTGTTTCGGATGGCGTTTTCTATTGTGTTTCAAACGTGTGTGTTCCCTTGTTTAGTTTTTCATCTTCTATTTGTTTCAAGATGGTTGTTCAAGTTGTTTCATTTCTCTTCTCAAATATGTTTCATTTTTCTCGTTGTTTGATTGATGTGTTTACGCAAGGGGACGACGATGGTGTGCTCGGCGGCGGGGACGACGGGGTGAAGGCTGTGTTGGCCAGCAGCGGCGGATTGGTCGCGGAGGAGCATGGCGTGGGTGTGCGTGGCGGCGAGAGGGGTGCCTCCGTGTGTGTCATGGGACAAGGGTGTCGCGGCGGGGGAGGTGTCCGCGTGCGACCGTGTGTGCTTTCTATATGATGCTTATCTAGATTTGATTCTGGAATTTTTTGTTTCTGTAACATTACTCCTTCCTGTATGTTTCATTTACCATCCCTGGGGGTTTCAGTGGTTAAGTCTTGTTGTTTACAGCCACATTATGGTAAAAAATTTTAAAATGATGTGCGTTTTTATGTTGTTTCATTACTGTTTTTACAAATGTATCGGTGGGCCAACTCATATTGTTTCATTAAGATTTCATGGCAATGTTTGCGATTAGAGTTGAGGTCATCGACCGAGATTAGCGGTCGGATTCTCGCGAGATTAGGGTTTATCCCGTCGAATGAGATTAGGGTTGAGAGCGTTTTCACCGAGATTAATGGATTCGTCAGAGATTAGGGTTCGAGGATTTCCCAAGCTTTCAGCATATCCCAAGATTTCATAGCATAGTTCACTTTTGTTTCATCATATCATTGTCGAGATTAGGGATCGTGACATCCAGAGATTAATGGATTGGACGAGAGATTAGGGTTCAAGGATTTCCCAAACTTTCAGCGTATCCCAAGATTTCATAGTATAGTTCGCTTTTGTTTCATCATACCATTGACTGAGATTAGGGATCGTCACATCCACAGAGATTAAGGGATTCTACAGAGATTAGGGTTCAAGGATTTCCCAAGCTTTCAGCATCTCCTAAGGTTTCATAGTATAGTTCACTTTTGTTGCATCATACCACTGACTGAGATTAGGGATCATCACGTCCCCAAAGTTCATACCACTGACTGAGATTAGGGATAGTCACGTCCCCAAACCTTCAGCATATCCCAGGTTTCATAGTATAGTTCACTTTTGTTACATAATACCACTGACTGAGATTAGGGATCGTCACGTCCCCAAATTTCATACCACTAACTGAGATTAGGGATAGTCACGTCCCTAAACCTTGAGCATATCCCAAGATTTCATAGTATAGTTCACTTTTGTTCCATAATACCATTGACTGAGATTAGGGATCGTCACGTCCACTGACATTACACTACAAAATGACACCCCCTTTTGCAACGCAAATATGCGTTGCTAGAAGTCCATATATACGTTGGTAGGGTCTATACCAACGCATCTAATATGTGTTGCCTAAAGTGGCGTTGCAAGGATCTATTGCAACACATATTTATATGTTGGTAACTGTGTTAATAAACGTTGCAAAGTTGCAACGCATAATAATGGATTGTGGCAACACTTATATGTGTTTGTATAGACCATGCGTGAACAGCCTCTATGGTTTGTTGTAACATATATGTTTGGTCTATTGCAACACTTATATGTGTTGTAAGGAATAAAACATTCGATCATTAATATTATATAATTATTTAATTTTTTTGATAAAAATATAGATAATCCGTGTACAATTTAATGAAAAATGCAATACCATCCATCACAGAAAATAAGCACACGAGCCATAGATATATTATAAATAACTTGTCACATTACAAAGTACCATCCAAATTCATGACACAACTTTTGTACAGAATACATGTTACTATGCGAGCAAATATGAAATATGAAACATATAAAGGGATCCCTCTTAGTATGCCAGCCAGTGCTCCTTTCTCCTTCCTTCAGTTTAGTCTAGCATTCCACAGATGTGATCATATATCTATCTTCTCGATCTACGGAGGAAAGTTGAATTAATTAATATGGCACTTATCGAACTAAAATCATAGTGGGTTATAGAAAAGAGCGTACACAAGTTGAAGGCCATGCCACGTAGACTCCTCCTTCTACATCTCTAAGAATCTTGTAGTCTTTGTATGGTCGTATCAATGGTTCATCGAGTACCATTGCAAAATCAACAGAAACCATCCAAAATTCTTTGCCTAGCTGAACACCATCAAGTTTCTGTGTTGGATCACAACTTACTATTTTACCCATTGCAACAGTCTTATTATGATTTTTCCATCTCGTAAGTATACTCTGGTTCCAACCTGGTTCGGGTATATAAGTGTGCAACAAATAAGCACACAATAGATCACACTACGTCCAAGAAATTAAAATAATCATACCTTCATTGAATTGCCAGTTGACCAATTTGTAGTGCCACGATGATGTTTCTACAAAAGTATATATGGGAATTCTTAGACTCTGTAAGAACAATTAAGAAAAGGATAATATGAAGTTTTAAGAGATGTGTCTTATACACTAGCAGATGTTGTTGCACTAGGCCTTCTTGAGATCTTGTTCTGCTGGTAACAAGTCAAAACCGATAACTTAGTAGTGGGAAACAAGCTAACAAAAATATCATTGCTAAAATAATATTTACTTGGTAGTGAGATGCTTCAAAATTTGATGGAGTAGCATATGTTTCCTTTGCTACAACCTGTAATATATGCTAGTTTAATAAAACAATTTGATAAACTTCATAGAACAGAGAGTTGTTTATACAATACCTTGATTTCATTAGTACGCTTGCTTTTATCCAACATAACATCATTGTGGATATGTTTTTCCTGGAATTAAAAAGAAATTACTAGTCAATTTGCAGAAAGGAATGATCTAGTAGAAATGATCTATTTACTAAAAATATGATGAAATTTAACATATACTATTCAGTACTATACTGTCTTTGTTCTAGAAAGAAACACATGGTAGGAAAGTCAAAGTAGTGGCAATGACAGTATCAAGTAAAATGAACATAATATATTGCTTTGCATCCATGTGTTTAGTTTGGTGTGCAAACCTTATCTTTAGTGCAATTATATGTGCAGTGTGCCAGCAGATCCTCGCGCTCCACATAATCATCGTGATGCATCTATAGTGAAAAAGAATAAATTAATATTTCCTTTCACCAACAAAATGGAATGAGAATAGAGATAGGTTATTAAGGCCATGTGCCATAACATGTAAATAAATAAATAATGTATTATCAATTCAGCCTAACAAATATTCGTGAGTTTTCTTTGGAAGTAATGTCAACAAGACAAGCACAGCATGAAGTAAACACTAATGACTAAAGTTGAAACAAAGATTGCAGAAACTTGTCTAAAATAAAACCTACAGCTGGTGCTTCATGAATGCTGGTGGCTGGGGTAGATGAGTCCAGATTTCTGGTTTCATATGAGTGCTCAACCACCTTCTTTACAGAGGAACCAAAAGAATCTTTAACCAAAAATACCTTACAATGACTAATCACTGAAAAAATAGCTTCCTTACCTGTTTCTTTGAGCTAAGAACATCTATTTTTCTCTGCTTCATAACATACTGCCTCTGCAAGTGACCGACACAGTTAAAAGACAACATAAAATTCTAGTTGAAGCGACAACCATTACTAGTAGCTTTCCAATGCCAAACATAGTAAAAAGCTCTCATCCATACTAGTGTGCATACCTTCTCTACAGGACTAAGGTATTTGTAATGTTGGTGCAGATCATCATCCTCTATATTGTCAGCTTGCCCATTCTGCAATGAACTAAAACAAATAAATCTTTGACACAAGTCTGGTATGCAAAATCCAATCCAATTGTACCATTGTATCATTCGGTGGTCCATCGTGCTGAAATCTTGATTTTGATGGTCACTATATACTCGCTGTCAAATGAGTACAAATTAGAACCTGGTATTAAAAAAATTGACAATAGATTGTTTTCATGTCAATTTTTCGAGGGGTACGTACTTTTCGATTCGTATATGGCACATCATCACAATAGCCATCTTTAGGTGCACAGAAAGAATCATCCAAACATCCCTACACCAACGAATCAGAAGTTTAGTGTAGGAAACTCTTAATTAGAATTGAATTTTTTAAAAAAATTACCTGTTGGATATTTTTTCCTTCCAAGGTTCTTGTCTTCTGCTGCAGTTGTAGTATAGTGGCATCTTGATTACGGACACGCTGCCCAAGCTTCTCCATTTCAAGTCTCAAAGATACTACGTCTTCACTTGATGTTTCATCTAGTGAAGTCAAATTTACATTCTTAAGGCACTTTGAAGTAGATATGTCAAAGACTTGATTAGGATTTGGAACAAGTCCCAAGCCATGCACATGGCCAGGCTTTTCTTCTCCTAATATTTTACTAAGTGCATCTCCTTTCCATGCAACCTTTCCTTGACTAGTCTCCGCTAAACCTGGCTGTTGCACTATAAGTTCCTTCAGATCCCCCTATGCATAGCACCAATATGAATTAAAATGAATTGAACTAACAAGAAAAATTAGTGATGTAAACAATCGAAGCTGAAGCATTCACAAATAGTGTACCACATGTGCATTTGTGTTCTTCTCGGTTTTAGGCTGGTGTGTATGGAGATACAAAACAGCCCTGTGAGGGTATTTCTTTCCAGGATCCTTTTCCCTCTGTGAAAATGAAAAATAGATAAGAACTTAATATCCACTACCATATAGATGCGTAAGAGTAAAACAGTTCTAGTTGTAAAAGAATTTACCAACTCCTCTCGTTTCGAGCAAAACTCTTTGTTCACTGAATGTGTTGACTTCTTCTTTGCACAATTCACTCTGTTTTTATTGCTTATATCCTATCATATCACGATGAAACGGAGAAAAATCATTTAAGTTCCATAAATGTTTATAAAATCTACTAGGCATGGAACACACATAAGTATTAATCCAAAAATATCCATGTACCTGTGCTTTCTGTGTTGTCCAATGATCAACAAGCGCAATCCACTGATCAGCAAGTACTCCGTTAGGAACATTACTATGGTTAGCTTGTGTGCTCGCATGCTCATCAAAATATCTTGATTTCAGATTAGACTTGTGCTGCCTCCATCTGTCTCCAATGGTTCGGAGTATCCATTTTTCCATGCGAGAAGGGTACAAGAATCTCATCTGTATATACCAAACAAAAGACATAAGTAAAAAATGAAAGTAAAGTATTTAAAGTTGCCAACAAGGTTATACGATGTCTAGCTGAACTACATACCTTCACTTGCTTAAGTATATCCTTCTTATTTTTTGTTCACCGAGTGTTTTTTCTTTCTTTCCTATTAGAAGTCTCCAATCCTTGTAGCTCAAGCTACACAAGCAACCATTCCTAGCCACCGTGCCAAGAAATTTTCCTAGAAATCCAGCCTCTACTCCAATTGGTTGATCCAACTCATTGCATTTAACCACGATTCTATGACCTTTTGGAAGGTTCCAGATATCTTTCAGTTTTGTCTTTCCACGCTTTGCTCTGTCCTCAGTTTCATCTATGTAGTGTTACAATGCACAAAATTTAATGATAAACACTTTCACACATAACACATTACAGTAGTAAGAAAAAAATTGAAGTAGGTTAGTAGGTACCATGGAGATTAACCTCAATTTCACCATCACTATCGATCTGATCTCCTCTAGCACTTGAATGAAGTTCGAGATGCCTCAGTATTTTGTCCATGGCCCTGTTGTGCGGTATGCTCCTCGACAAATATTCATCATGACTCGAATTATATGTTTTCTTCTACCCCTTGCCATAGCCACTGTGCAACATGAATGTAAAACATTCTGAATTTTACAGCAAACAAAATCGTAAAGTACTACGGTGATTATTCGACATCGGATCAAATAAAAGGAACATGCTATGAGATCCCAAATAGTATAGTAATAAATCAAAACATGATAGTTCACTGTGGTCTGAATTTTTTTAACTCCGATTGAAAATAATATTTTCAGTAAAGATGGTTTGAAATAAAAGAACAGCTGATTAAAACTAAATGTTTCAAAATAAAACAAATGAAAATTATGTAATGAATTTCCAGATCCATTTGTGATGCGATTCAAACAGAGCCAATTTGGTATGGAGATGCAGCATGGTAGAGGATAATTTTGTGTTACCCGAAGCGGGGCACCGGGCACCTTGACCGCAAGTATGGAAACAATAAATTAGAACAAAGGGAAGGCTTCTATTGTAACTACAACTCGTATATAAAGATTAAAGCCATCTCGCCAAGACAAACAAGATATAAATCACTACCGTGTCCATGCTACTCGACCACGAGGTGAAAGGTTTCGACCGAAACAAAACTAAAACTAACAGAGCAGAGCTTGCAGCCCATTGCTCACGGGTTCCTTTTTCTGCTCATTTCATGACATCAATGCATCGCCGCTAGCAAGATATCTGCAGTATGCGGACCGGTTGTGAGACGGTTTGCGAGATGGGTGGGGGCATGTGGATGTGTGGTGTTCGCGCCAGGCAGGTACCTTGACAGATTGGTAGACCGTAGAGATTAACAAATGAACAAAAGGCAATGAAGCGAGAGAAAGATCGGGCGGCGGTACCCACGGTTGTGCAGATCCTTCGCTCGCGAATGGCCAGTCGGACCGCTCGGCTGCTGGACGGCCAGGGAGACGAGACGAGAGGAACCCGTCGCCTTCGGCACACGCGCCCGCCTGCCGGCGACGCGTTGCCTTAGGGCGCGAGGCGGCGGAGCGGACCAGATTTGGGTCCAGCGACGATGACCTCTTGAGGCGGCGTCGGGGGACGCAGCGCCGCTGCTACGTCCGTGGGCGTGGTGGCGTAGTTGCCTGAGGTACCATGCCCTATTTGCAGCAGGAAACTCGGAGGTATTGAGTGCTTGTGCGATGGAACAGAATATAAAATGGACCACGATTCATCGGCTGGATAAGCGACGAACTCCGCAATCGGGGGCGGTTCTCACACGTTCTCTCGCGTAGTCTGTATGACCGGTGGGACCACTGTTAAACTTTTCAATAATTAGCGTGAGTTCTTAGATTAAGTGTGCGGGAGAAATTTGGTACCAAATAAAAAAATGGAGGGAAACAATGGCGGGAGAGTACAAGTCTTCGGAAAGGATGGCGGGAAGCCAAAGAAAAGGGCGAAAAAAAAAAAGGAGATTACGCTGAATTTAAACCGATAGTAGTTAATGTTAGTATTTAAATACGATGACTAATAAATTAAGACATCTGAAAATTACAAATGCATGCGTTTCATGGAGGCTGACAAATTAAACTAAATTAAACTAAATTAAATTAAACTGATATTTTGTATCAAGCAAATCATATCCAAATTAAAATTTGGTTATTAGTGCTAGATCCAAATGAATTGAGTATTTGGGAATATAAACAGATTCAAATGAAAAAGTTATCAACTACAATTGTTTATAACTTTTAGAGATCTATTGCTTTGCTTTTGATCAATTATTCATCTGAGATTGTATGAAACAATTGAAATTCAAACGTGAGGAAATTCGGCCATAATTTTCTAATTTTCCTTGGGTAAAAAATTTCAGTTTGTGTTTCGAAACCGTCTTACTAGTAAATTTTTGATTGTGAGTGTAATATCGGATGGCGAACTAAAGTGGGCACAAAACATTACACTAGTTCGGGCAGAATGTCCCTAATCCAGTCGTGACTCTATGTGCTATCCACTCTTGATTAGCTTGCAGTAGGGGTTATAAATGGGCGAGATAGAGCACCTTTCTGTTTCATCGGCGAGGGCTCAATGTCCCCATCGTTGACGGAAGGAGCGGCCCCCATGTCAACAATGATGTGCCACTCGCCCAACCGCGGCACCCTGCGTGTGTTGCACCATGTGGCGGGGCTACTGCGGGTGTAGGCTATGTCGCCTTTGATTGGCGCCGTACAAGGTTACGGTGGCATAGTACGAGCATTTATCACCCGACCCTTGATCTTGCCCAAACCACCGGGCGAGGGCGGGATCCAAGGGGTCTCGGAGAGGCGCTTCGCATCGGCCCTCATGGGGTGCGGTGAGTCGAAACCCATATCTCGGCTGCCGAGACGGGATGTGATGGAGCCTAGGCATCCTCGCCATGGGCCCTTTTTTCCCGAGGGCTCATGGCCGGGTCGGGCCACGGCTTCTATTAGTGTGGCGATGTTAACAACGTCCCAAAGTGTCTTATAGGATACCCTAATTTTGGTTCCCGACAACTTAAAATTAGTTTTCATTAGACGTCGTATAAGAAAGTTTCAAATGTTTTTGTGCAGCCTAACACAAGGTTCCAAAATATTAATAAAAATGTCAATGTCCTAAATCTAGAAACAAAACCATGTGTGGTCTAATGGTAGAGCGTAGCTTAGTGTCTTTATGGTCGTGGGTTCAAATCCTGACCAAAATAGATTTTATTTTGCTTTTTTACAAATCAAATCTTGAAAGCCTTTTTTTAAGAAATCGCACTTAAACTGTGGCGCCTGTGGCCTTTTCATTTCAGTCTTACACCTTCGTAGTGTTAATATTCTTTTTTAAATATATGTCCCGCCAATGCAGACGATGAGCACATTACGTACCTTTGGATTTATGAGACATATAGACAATTATATTCTGAAATCTCAAATTTCAAATGTGATCTTTGTTTTGCCGACACCATACAACTTGTGACCCCATACAATTATATTCTGAATTCTCAAATCTAAAATTGTCAAACACTTGAATAATTATTGAAGTTTTGTAGAGTAAAAACTCGAGAGGAATATGCAAAATTACAACTTGGCAAACTCCTCTAGATGTCCATGCGTTGCAGCAGTGATGTTGGTTTCGGACCATGCCCTGAATAATAAAAACAGTTAAAAAGAAACTTGTCAGCTGAGTACATTATCTTAGTATAGCTATACACTATGGAACAGTACAAAACTCAAACATATCTAACCTTTACTTTTGTTGACCTATATATTAATCTTCTTCATCGGAACTTCTATTATCATCCACATTCCTATCCTCTACAGTTGTACCCTCTACATCTCTTCTAGTCCATGAACCACTATCATGTGAATTAGTAAATACATCCTGAAGAGTACTGACATGATAAGATTCATATTCTACATCATTCCATTCTTCTCCCATTTCAAATACATCTCTAGGCTTCATCTTCGTTACAACCTGACCATCTGGGTTGTTATACTTGTCGTCGGCATAGAACACTTGGTCAACTTGATTGGCAAATACAAAAGGCTCATGCTCAATCCTATCACCCTTGTGAATTTCTTTGTGAGAAATTCACAAGCGTACATCCAAAATTATCTGGTTTCACTCCCTTTCCTTGAGTGACATCAACCCATTCACATTTAAACAACACCAGCGAGAATCTTCCATAATAGTTTAACTCAACTATTTTAAGTATCCATCCGTAGTAAGTAATATCTCTAAGGATAGGGTTAGTATCCCCTCCAGAAGAATAACTTGATGTTTTTGCAATCACAACAACTCCACTATTTTGCGTCGCCTTGTCATGACATTTGGCTCTAAATCTGAAACCACGGATGCTAAAGGCTCTGTGTCTTCTTCTTGCATCCAATGGGCCGCGAGCCAACCATCTAATATCCTCATCGATGCTATCGCTACCATTTTTTTGCTCCAAACGCATGATCGTATCATCACAAAATATAGTTAAATAAATTTTATTTTTTTCGAAGTAAAAACAAACCATAATACCTACATGTCCTCTGAACCCGGTCGGGAAACTCTTTATTCTGTATATTCTCAATTTGTTTCAAAGATAGACGACGATGGCGATTTCTTCTTTTGATATCAAGAAAGCATGCTCTCTAAAATGGAAATTAACATGGCTTCAGTTTCAAAGGAACATATGTAATATGCTAATAGGCATCAGTAACACTTACTTCAAGTACGGAATGACAGCTGGACAATTGTATAATACATATCTATGTGCTTGCAGTTTCTCTAGATCAGTTAAAGTAACACTTTGGATGGTCTTCCCAATGGTTTTCCTATAGGAGGAAACAAAGAGGAATCTTGTGCATATAAGTTAGATTCAAGATGATCCTGGTTGTCATCATTCCTTGATGGTTTGTTATGCTTTGTGGAGAAACCTTCCAGGTACCTAGAACAAAACACCATACACTCATCGCCAAAAATGAATTTGCTATTGAAGCCTCGGATAAGCTTTATTGCGAACAAATGACTTCAATTTACATAGGTACCTGCAATATATGGAAAAACATCAATTTAGTAGGTTATATATAATAAATGATCCAAACAATGAAGTTGTATTAGTTAGAATCAGTACCTTTCAATGAAGTACATCCATCGATAACAGACTGGTCCAGCCATCTTACATTCAGTTGCTAAATGTACTACTAAGTGAACCATAACTGTAAAAAATCCAGGAGGAAATATCAACTCCATTTTGCTTAGTGTAACTTTAATTGATTGCTCCAAACGGTCAAGCTCATCAAGACGAAGCACTTTCGAACATATTCCTCGAAAATAAGCGACCAACTCAAACATTACCGTTTGTGATGTCATCCGGAATAAGGCCCCTTAGAGCAATAGGCATGAGTCAGTTGAAGTAGAACATGGCAGTCATGTGTTTTGAGACCAATAAGTTTGCCTTCATCATACCTTACAGATTTTGATATGTTTCCGGAGTAGCCATCAGGAACTTTTATGTCTCCGAGCACTTCAAGAAATATTCGTCTCTCGGTTTTCGACATAGCAAACCTTGCGGGTGGCATGTAGAACTTGCTGAAGGTTCTTCTTGTGGGTGGAGGTCCTCCCTAATGTTCATCTCTTTGAGGTCTTTACGAGCTTGTAAATTATCTTTTGACTTTCCTTCTAAACCAAATAGTGTACCATAAAAATTTTCAAACACATTCTTCTCTATATGCATCACATCAAGATTATATCGAAGAATATTATCATCCCGATAAGGCAATGTGAAAAGACTACTTACTGACTTGTAAGTTTTGAGTCCTTGAAATTACCTAATGCGGTGATTTCATCCAAAATGGGACGGTCATAATAAGTTTGTGGTTCTATTCGAAGCTCCTTTGTTCCATCAAATGAATCCGCATCCAAACGAAAAGGATGGTCAAGAGGAAGAAAGCGGCGATGACCCATAAAACAAGCTTTCTTACCATGCTTCCAGACGTTTGGTCCATACATTTTCACCACAAGGTAGACATGCAAAATTTCCATGAACCATATGAGAAGCAAGCATTCCCAAGCCTGGTAGGTCACTAATGGTCATTAGCACTTGCTGCTCTCAAGTCAAAAGTTTCATTTCTTGATGCATCATATGTTGGCATACCATTTTGAAATAAATCTTTTAGGTCTTCCAAAAGTGGTTGAAGGTACACATGAAGTTTCTCCCCAGGACTAGAAGAACCAGGAATTATTAAAGACAACATTAGATAATGCTCTTTCATGCAAAACCATGGAGGTAAGTTATATATTACCAAAACAAGCGGCCAAACACTATATTTGGAATTCAACATCCCAAATGGATTAAACCCGTCGGTAGCTAATCCAAATCGAATATTCCGTGGATCGACTTAATTTGTGGAAACTTTTCATCAAAGTCCGTCCATGCTCGGGAGTGTTGGATGTCGTAGCGCACCATCCTTGGTGCGCTCTTCATCAAGCCATCTTAGGAGATCTGCTGTTTCTTTGCACATAAACGGTCTTTTAGCCTATCTTTGACAGGAAAGTATCTTAATACTTTACAAGGCGTTGCTTTCCTTCTTTGCTTCTTTGTTAGTTTGGTTTCGGGTTCCCTACCTTTCCACCTAGAAGCCTTGCACTTTGAGCAAAAATCATCTTTTTCCTTCTCCTTCCAAAATAGTTCACAATCATTTGGGCACGCATGAATACTTTCATAGCCCAAGCCAAACTTGGAAATAATTTTTTTAGCCTCATAAAAATTTTTGGGAAGTTCCTTTCCATTTGGAATAGCCTTCTGCAAAATTCCAAATAGATCATCTAATGATTTATCGACCATTTGTTCATGGATTTCACATTGAACAAAAGCACAAGTAAAGTTAGCCGTGTCAATTCACATCCTTCCCATAAAGGCTTTTTGAATCTTCAACCAATTTATAGAACTCTTCGCTTCTAAATTTGGCCCACGACAGTGGACTCGGAAGATTTCCGGCATCTGTCATAGGCACGTCATCATACATGTGAGAAAATGCATCATGAAGCGGTTGAGTCATGTTACCATGCCTATCTTCATTCGAGATTGCGGTTGTTGACCGACGGTGTCTGCACTGAAGGGTCACTATGAAAATCCCGTCCTTCATGCACCGAAGGGTCATTATGAAAATCCCATTCTTGATAATTCTCAAGTATCCCATTGCAGACCAAATGTTCATATATTTCGTCCTTTGATAGGAGATTAGTATGCACGCATTCATGACAAGGACAACAAATCTTGGTATCTCCGGGCTTATTTTTAAATGCAAATTCAACAAATCCTTCTACACCGGCTATGTACCGAGTAGAATCTTTAGGACAGCCCAAAAGAACTTTGATGATATTTAAATCCATTGTGAAACCACAAAAAAGCTCTTGCTGTATAAATAAATAGCATCGTAAGTTCATATTTATTTATCCTCATATAATTTTGATACTATCATCGACACCACAAGAGAAACTAAACACGAGCAGCCATGGCAACTGACAACAAACAATTCTTGAATACAACAATTCAGACTAATTATTCCTAATGCAATAAAGATGAGAACTTATCATCATATAATTTGGATCCTTCTAATTGTAATGAAAACTTGGAATCATAATGAGCAGAGAATTAGAGTCTTTCTAAAATCTAAATTATATTACCTTACACGAGAGAGTCGGTCGCTTTCGGGGTCGCGCAGGGGCTCTGCTTGCAAAGCCCTCGCAAGCACGGCGCGGCCGAGGTCGGCGACCGCCGGGAGATGGCCCAAGCGCGCAGCCGGGCAGGGGCAGCCGAGCAACGCGGGGCCGGCGGCCGATGAGGCCACGAGGGCAGCACCGAAAAGCGACGAGCGGGATTAGGGGCGGGCGGGCGGCGGTCTGTGCGTCTGGCGTCGAGATGGCGCGGCAGCCGGCACCTATCAGTGGCGGCGCGACAAAGGTGAGCGGCGCCACGGACTTCACCTCGGCGGCGGGTGTGATTAGGCGAGACGCTCGCAGCTTCCTTTTGTTGGGCCGTTGTTCCGATGGGCCAATGCTCTTGGCTACTTTACCAATATAAGAAACCGTGTCGGGTACATAAACGCAAACATTCATTGGTTTGACTGGTTATCGGGAAATGACGGACCTCCAGTTGGTTAGGAGGTCGCAGGTTCGAAGCATATGTTTTGAACTTTTTGTCGTTTATTGTTTAATTTGTGATCAAAGTGCACAGCCCTCAAATTAAAAAAAAGTGCACAGCTCCTGCGCAGTCGGAGTATTTATAATTAAATGAAAAAAATCAAAATGATGATGAATAGCACGCTTATACGATGGGCTTAAGCGTAAGACGGCGGCTGCAACACATTCACATCCGACACGTGTCGCTGCTAGGTTGCATGCAACGAATACATTAAGCGTTGCCAAGTATCCGTTGTTAAATGGGGGTTTCTCTTGTAGTGGACATTAGGGATCGTTATAGTATGTTTGAACATATGTCTCAGAGTTATTTCAATAAACATCTCGAAAATGTTTCAACAACCGATTTTTGCCGTGTTGTAATAGGTATTCTGCTTTGTTTCAACATATCCCCTGTTTGCTTCAACATACGTGTTCGGGTTGTTTCAAAACTAAATCTACTGTTCATCTAGATGAGGAACATATGTCTCGAGTTGTTTCAATAAACATCTCGAAAATGTTTCAACAACCGATTTTTTGCCGTGTTCTAATAGGTATTCGCTTTGTTTCAACATACCCCCGGTTTGCTTCAACATACGTGTTCGGGTTGTTTCAAAACTAAATCTACTTGTTCAACTAGATGAGAAAAATAAATTTTAAAAAAAAAATCAAAATATATCCATGTGGTGTCTTGTTTTGAAGAGTTTATCATGAGAAACACGATGATGCAATCGGATTTTAATTACGACATTCGGTTTATGAAATATGAATTTTTTTAGTTACATACTGCATGCTAGTTGACCATTGGCGCGGTGGGGCCTGCATGCCGCGGGCAGTGGAGCACGTTGGGGAGGCGGGGTGCGGGGGCCTGTTGCGGGTGGCACATGGAGGCGTGCATGCATCCTCGGGAGGCAGGCCGGGCCGCTGCTAGCTGGCCGTCCTATGTATAGGACGTCCGAGCGCTAGCTCGTCCCCATTGAATGTTGAATGCAAATTGGAATGGAGGTTCCCAGATATTCCAAAATTATGTTGAACTAAACGGTTAGGTCAATTTGCAACTAATCCGATCCATTCACCGTCCAGGGAGCAGATAAGGTCGAACGTCCGCACATCAGCAATCGCCGCAAGAGCACGAAGTGAACGATAACTAGAAAGGATCGCACGCACCTCGCAAGCCGCGGCACAGGACGCAGTGCAGGGAAACTCCATGTCCTCGGCTTGCGCATTGGCGTGCGGCGCGGTGCTGAGCATGGAAGGAAGCAGGCAGCAAGACGAAAGCCGAGTAGCCGAAGCCGACGGCGGAAGGTTGAGCGGCGGCGCCGGACGATGGCCTTTTCGGCCTTCCGGGCCGACCCTAAAAAGTAGTGGGCCTTCTCTATGGTTGATAACGGGCTTATTACAGCCCATTACAACCCACTGGGACACTACGACACAAGTGCAGTCCAGCGCATTGCCCATTACAGCCCACTGGGACTCTGGGAGACAAGGAAGCCCATAAATAGGATTTCAAGGGCCGGCCCAGGATTAGGAAACGGAACAGCTCAAAATAAAACAAACGGTTCTCTCGAATTTATGTTAAGTGGTAGTTTCTAAAAAAGAATTTTTTTTAAAAAATCCATGTTAGAGCATCTCCAAGCTCCTTGAAAGCTACTCTCTCAATTCTAAAATATTTATAAGACACTTCGGTTTTTCTAGATCATTGTTTCTAGAGTCTTTTCCCTATGTGCCATTTTAAAAATTTAAAATTACCCACAAGCTACTAAAAAGTTATTTTCAGAAAAACTTTTTAAATAAGAATTTAGAGAGTGAGTTTAAAAAAGAAAAATAGAGATAGAGATGGAGCAACAAAAATGTACCTGGGGGTACTGCTAGAACGTTTTCTTCCCTGTTACGAAGAAGCCATCTCGTCCCTATTACCCATCTATGTAGTATATCAAATATCCAATTTGAAGATCCAAAATCATAAAAAGGATAAAACATAAACTTCTTCAATTGGGAGATGTGCGTAGAGAGTTGGAGCTTGTGGTTTTGCCACTAAGGATAAGCATGTTCACTAGGAACGAAATAAGAACTAAGGGAGTGAGGGACAAAGGCTGAGGCACTAACAAACTACATAGAGAAGTGGGAAGAGCAATGGTGGAGTAGAGTTGTGGAGGGCTAGTGTGGGTGGGAGGGATTGGGGGCGAGGACAACCATCGATGAGTAATTCGTGGATCTCAACTTTTGAGTCGATGATACCGTGATAGGATGCAGGTGGGATGTTCTGTGCCAATTAGGATTAGGACACCATATAGAACAAGTGGGCCTAGATCAAAACATGATGATTAGCCCTATTTTAGTCCTTATACATGTATAGCAAATCCCAAGATGATGGGTGCATAGGAAGGCTAACACACCTGCTATGTTTATCGTGGATGTTTTTTTGTCGATCCCTAGGGGAGAGAATAATTCTATCTCCACCGCCTAATGGATCAAGAGAGAATTATTTTCTTGGTCTTGAAAAAAATGAGTTACTTTCTTGACCCTTTTGGTTTTGAACTTACCTAATTGGCTTGAAAGCTATCTTTAGTTACTTATAAGGCCCTTCCATTGGTTTTGGGACATGATGGTGTTAAGTCAAGGGTGAAATGTAGATTTTGCCCATGAGTGAAAATAAATTAGCGAACATACCATGTTTAGTTTTGAGGAATATTTTTAGTTAAACCATGCAAAAATATTCCCTAAAATTAAACACGCAGACAAAAGGAAACTCTGCATTGGTTCATTTTTCACTCTTGGGCAAAATCAACATTAAACCCTTCCTTAATAAAGATAACTTTCGGGCCAAATAAGTAAGTTTTAAAATATTTTTTTAAAAAAAAGTAAGTTGGACTTTTTTGGGGGATGGGCCAAAACAATTCTCTCGTGTATCAAATACCCGATGGGTATGGGTTATCGGGCCGTTACTATCCCTGACTCACAGAAGCTCGCATGGAAAATGGCCCGGAAGGAATCTTGTTTCGTTTCAGTGGGCTGACCAGCCACTTGCTTTTCGCCAGGCCCAACACAGCGCCGCCGCCGCCGCCGCATCCCTACTCTTCGACACCTCCACTCGCGCCTACAAAGGCATCCGCTTTCGGCGCCGCCGCCTCTCGCTCCCCTCGACGCGCAGCACCCCCCTCCCACACCCATGACCACCGACCGTCTCCTCCACTTCCTCCGAGCTCCGACTGCCGCCTCCGCCCGCGCGGCTCGCCGGGGTCCTCCACAGACGCAGCAGCGCGTCCACTTCTCTCAGGGTGCTGCGGGGATGCGGCGCGCGTCCGTGTCCTGCTCGAGCGCTGGCTCTGGCGCGGAGGGGGGACTGACGTACAAGGACGCCGGCGTGGACATCGACGCCGGCGCCGAGCTCGTGCGCCGCATCGCCAAGATGGCGCCCGGGATTGGCGGCTTCGGCGGGCTCTTCCCCTACAGTAAGGAGCTGGCATCACTTGATCTTTTGTAGTAACTTATTATCCACCTTTAAAAAAGAACAGCCTTTTCTGAGGAGGATTCTACATGTGCCGCGATTTGCAGTTCAAGAAAGGAGTGAGCAAAAAAAAAAAAAAAAAAAAAAAAAAGTTGTGTGAAGAATGGCTGTCGATTAAGTGAAACTTATTATCGATTCTTTAGCTTGTGAAAAGTGCAAATCTAACGCTCTTGTTAGAGATATGTCAGTGCGACAATTGTAGGAGAAGTCTGCAGTCTGCACCATGTAGTTGGATGGTTTATTGCTACTGCTCACCTGATGCAGCAATACAATACCAATTTTGTGATCCTTACTTGCACTGCTAATTCTGAATTTTTTGCTTTCCTTATGCTTTATTTGAACAGAGGACGATTATCTTGTTGGTAGCACCGACGGGGTGGGGACGAAGCTGAAGCTTGCCTTCGAAACTGGTATTCATGATACAATTGGCATTGACCTGGTACGAGCTTAGTTGCGATGTACGCTGTTTTCCTTATCTCTGTCGCAAATTGGCTGAATGGATTTTGGTTATTTGTGGCAGGTGGCAATGAGCGTCAATGACATTGTAACTTTAGGTGCAAAACCATTGTTCTTCCTAGATTACTATGCAACGAGCAAGCTTGATGTTGATCTTGCAGAGAAGGTGCATATACTTTATTTTCTCACTGGAACAAAATATATTTTGGCCCTGCTCATACTTATTTACTTGGTTTTCTGCTCAATTTCCCGATAAGTACTTTGTAAATTTTGTAGGTTATCAAGGGTATTAGGGATGGGTGTGAACAATCAGATTGTGCTCTCCTGGGAGGGGAGGTAAGATTTTCTGAAAATGAATTACCATGACTTAGCAATTCAACCATTCAGTATTGCAGTATTATCAGCCAGACTGTCTACCATTGCTGCATGCTTGTTATCTTATAATTGTTTGCTCAATTATTTATCTGGGATCATTTGGACAACTTCCTTTACTAAGAAGCAGCGATTTTATTGTTTATGCTTGTTTTAATAATATCAGTGTAACAAAATATTCTGATTTTACTGTTGCTTTATATACCTTTAATTCCATATCAATTCAAATGAATCCACATGAAGCATTGCATGTGTATTACTTTTATGAAAAGCCAAAAACAGTTGAACTGATCATTGAATATCTGGTCATTACAGACAGCAGAAATGCCTGGTTTCTATGCAGAGGGTGAATATGATCTAAGTGGTTTTGCTGTGGGTGTTGTGAAGAAGGATAAAGTCATTGATGGAAAAAGCATTGTTAAGGGAGATGTCCTTATAGGTCTTCCTTCCAGTGGGGTTCATTCTAACGGGTTCTCTCTTGTTAGAAGGTATTGCACCTTTTTGAATTCCACTTGTTTCAAATCTGTAATATATCATTGGATTTATGAATTTATTTATTTATGTCTTCCCACTTCCTATCTGTATAACGTTATATGTATTTGGCTAATGATGGTTGAAAATCTGTAATTTTCAAGGGTACTGGAGAAAAGTGGACTTTCCTTGAGTGACCAGCTCCCAAGAAATGATGGCGTAACAACTACTGTTGGTGAAGCTCTAATGGCACCAACTGTCATCTATGTTAAGCAGGTTGGGTTTTCTTATGTGTATCTAGATCTCATATTTCCTTCAGACTTGTACAGAAATTTTAATCTAAACTGTTTGAAATGAAAAAAGGTGCTTGAGATTATTAAGAAAGGTGGTGTGAAAGGACTAGCCCACATCACTGGTGGTGGTTTTACTGACAATATCCCAAGAGTGTTTCCTTCTGGACTTGGGGCAAAAATATTTACTGGGTCATGGGAAGTGCCTCCTGTCTTCAACTGGCTTCAACAGGCAATAACAAATGATCCTCAAGCTTCACCTATGATTTTCAGCATCTGCATGTGCTGGATAGATACTCTGTACCTAGATTACCTTTAACATCTACCATTACATATTTTGTAGGCTGGAAACATTGATGATGCAGAGATGCGGCGAACATTCAATATGGGCATCGGAATGGTTCTTGTGGTAAGCAGAGAGTCAGCGGACAGAATTATCGAAGACACCCATGGATCAAATCCTGCTTTTCGCATTGGAGAGGTGATCGAGGGTGACGGGGTTCAGTTTGTCTGACCTTTTATGCCTTCATTGCTTGTAGTGGCTCGAGACTTGTTGGTCGGCTGGGCAAAGCAGCCCAGTTTATGTAACAACATAACCTTGTGGGGTTAAGTTCTGCACCACTACTCCCGCTAGAAAGCGAAGGGTAACCAAATAATTATTTGAGTGGTTCCACGGGAACTTGCCCCTAAACGGCTGATACTGTTATTTGGGACATGATCCTTTTGTGGGGAAATTCAGATGTCCAGAATTTTCATGGAGAGCAGTATCAGTTTCGTTTGAGTCAATTTAAATTACTAAATTTGTCCAGTTGTTACATTTTAATCAATTGCATGTAACGTGCAACCCTGGTGATGGATATGCCAGAGTGACGTTTGAGGTCAACAAGTAGGAACACTGTTCTGTGGAAAGGTGATTTTTCGCAGAGTCCCATATGAAAGTACAGTGTTCCAAGGTGAGGCATTTTCTTTTCGATGAAAAAATGAACTTGGTTTGGGTCTGGCATAAGGTGAAATGACACTCAAAATATTGGTATTTTACAACTTGTGACAATCTGTGTTGTCTGGGAGTTTAAAGGCAGTGCAGTTTTGTGACAAGTTATGTCTATTTAGCATAGTAATTAGAAAGTTTCATGGACATAATGGATTGGAGGGTCCCTGGTGCGCTGGTGGCTCAAGAAGCGAGGAAGGTACGCAAGGCAGACCGGCAGAGGGAGGGCTGTTTATAGCTGCCTAAATGGATTCGACTGTACTCCCTCCGTCCGAATTAAAAAAGATTCGGACACTAGGAGGTGTCCTCAAATATAATGCATTTAGAGAAAAAAGATAATATTTACTTAAATAAGAGTACGTGATTGTTTTTTATAAGGAAGGTAACTCATGTACTTGCCATATTTTGTATAAGAACTAATAGTTCACCTTTTAATCATGCAAAATAGAATCAGATTTTAATACATTAGGAAGGTGAATAAGGGGTACATGCGTCTATTGACTTCTCTCTTATTTTGTTCTAGAATGGCTAAAATGCTCTTTAATTCAGGACGGAGGGAGTATTTCATTAGGTGGATGTGGAAGTAGAAATATTACAAGGCAGGTACTAGTAACCAGGCGGTTACTAAAGCAACTACCAAAGAAAGAAAGCACATAGACTCAAAATCCAAACATACGACACTCAACAGCGACTGCAAGGCAGACAAAGAAGCTCTTACTCGACAAAGGAAATATAGCTAGTGACAATCCACATACTAAGGCCAGTCTCAGTGGGGGTTTCACCGTAGTGTCATGCACATTAAATACAGTGACACATCAGCAATTTGATTGAAACGAGAAGGAGAGAGAGCCATATGGTTTCACCATGGTGAAACGGGGTGGCGTCGTTTCCCGAGCATGGAAACCCGAATGAAACCAAGACGCGAGCCGTTTCATCTCGTCGTCCCATATGGGATTAAAGTGTATGATTCCATACACATGCGGCAATTAAGTGCTTTTCTAAGTGCGGGAAACAAGTGCATTGAAACCGTTGCATTGTGGAGGGTGTTTCAATGTTTGTTTCATGGAGGCTTTGTTAGCAATTTTGTTTGGGAAACAGTACAATGACACCATATATAAGCGGTGTTTCTTCAAACTCCAGTTCCACCCCGGTCCCCCTCAACGAGCTCTACGTTGTCTAACCGGCGTCCTAATGCCTTGGCACTTTGACGCCAACAGGAGAGCTCCAAATGGCGACGGTACTCATTGACGGCATCATCGACCATGGCAAGACATCGTGGTTAGCTAGTTGAATCAATCCTCCGACATATATATAGAAACCAATATCCGTTTGAATCTCAATTTAAAACCAATATATCTGGATCTCAAATTTAAACCATGTAGAAAGTGATTTTCATTTCATTGTTATATTGCTTCCCTTTTTGTGTCAATTCCTGAAAACAAAATAGGGTCTAAGTGATCATTCCCCTAGGTGATTTGTTAGGGTGCGTGCTAGAGAATGACCATGGGCCTATATTCTTTGATAAGAGGTTCAAACTAATGATTAGATATCTTAGTTTTTTTTATGGTACCCTGGTGCGCCGGTGGCTCAAGAAGCGAGGAAGGTGTAACACCCTGGCCTAGGGCTTAACAGGATTAATTAGAATACTCATACCAACAAGTTGCAACTTCTTTTTTGGAAGCTCATTTTCTAAAAAAACTCCAAAGTTAAGCGTGCTTAGCCTGGAGCGATGGGTGACCGACCGGGAAGTCCTTCCCAGGTGCGCATGAGTGAGGACAAAGTGCGTAGAAAAGACTAGTGTTGGTCTATGAGGGCAGTCTATGTCCTAATTAAGCGACCAAGTGTAAGCGGGCCCGGCCTCGGAGGGGCGGGACGTTACTGGTATCGGAGCCGACCCTTGCGGTTTCACGGGCGCGTGTGTCAGTTGCGCAGGCATGGTGCGCATGGCTGGTGTGGAGAAAAGACTAGTGTTGGTCTATGAGGGCAGTCTATGTCCTAGTTAAGCGACCAAGTGTAAGCGGGCCCGGCCTCGGAGGGGCGGGACGTTGCGGTATCGGAGCCGACCCCGCGCGGTTTCACGGGCGCGTGTGTCGATTCTTGCGAGCATGGTGCGCATGGGTCTGGTGTGGATCCGGAGTGGTCACACGGCATGGCACATGCGGCGGCACCTGGACACACGGACGTGGCCAAAAGGGGACGTTCTGGCACGGGGTTGACCGACGAGGACGTCGATCTTCTAAGGGGTGAGTATGTAACACCCCTCGGGCCCGGGGCTTAACAGATTAATTAGAATACTCATATCGGCAAGTTGCAACTTCTTTTCCGGAAGCTCATCTTCTAAAAACTCCAAAATTAAGCGTGCTTAGCACGGAGCGATGGGTGACCGACTGTGTGTGTATGAGTGAGGACAAAGTGCGTAGAAAAGACTAATGTTGGTACGTGAGGGCAAGTCTATGTCCTAGTTAAGCGACTGTGTAAGCGGGCCCGGCCTCGCGAGGGCGGAACGTTACGGAAGGTACGCAGGTAGACCGACGAGAGGGAGGGTTGTTTATAGCGCCTAAATGGATTCGATTGTATTTCATTGGGTGGATGTCGAAGTAGAAATATTACAAGGCGGTACTAGTAACCGGGGGCGGTTACTAAAGCAACTACCAAAGGTGACCGAAAGAAAGAAAGAAAAAAGAAAGAAAGAAAGAAAGCACATAGACTCAAAATCCAAACATACAACACCAACAGCGACGCAAGGCGGACAAAGAAGCTCTTACTCGACAAAGGAAATATAGCTAGTGACAATCCACATACTAAGCGGTGTTTATTCAAACTCCAGTTCCACCCTCTCAACGAGCTCTACGCTCTAACCAGCGTCCTAATGCCTTGGCACTTTGACACCGACAGGGGAGCTCCAAATGGCGACAGTACTCATTGACGGCATCATCGACCATGGCGCATCGTGGTTAGCTAGTTGAATCAATCCTCCGACATATATATAGAAACCAATATCCGTTTGAATCTCAATTTAAAACCAATATATCTGGATCTCAAATTACACCATGTAGAAAGTGATTTTTATTTCATTGTTATATTGCTTTTCTTTTTGTGTCAATTCCTGAAAACAAAATAGGGTCTAAGTGATTATTCCCCTAGGTGATTTGTTAGTGTGCGTGCTAGAGAATGACCATGGGCCTATATTCTTTGATAAGAGGTTCAAACTAATGATTAGATATCTTAGTTTTTTTTTTGTATGGGACATAATCTTCATTTTTGGATGGAATATAATATATCTTAATTATTATATTCCAGTTTTCTTCTTAAATGCAAGGGTATGAGTATGTTATCCTCATTGGATACGTTTGCTGCTACCATGGATATACCCTGTATTTTATGGGATAAAGAAAGTATACCCTAGTTGAAATCAAAAAAACAAGTATACCCTAGTTATCTATACTATCTATATTACTGATAAATGCGACTAGATTTTTACATTCCATTGTCCTATATCTTCCATAACTTTCAAATTAATGATTAGATATCTTTGTTTTTATAAATATCACTGAAAAAAATAGCACGTTATAGCGTCCACAAGCAGCTATGGCAATGACTATTAGCGCTATAGCGCCAAATTATTATATTTTTTAGATTTTAGATTCTTTATCAAATGCAAAGTTGCAAATATGCTGTTCCCCCATTAGGATACAATGCTGCTACCAATTGGATACCATAATTTTTTTTTTTTAGGAAACAGGAGGCAAAGCCCCTACTGGAATTTTATTGAAGTTGTCTAGCCATTGAACAATATTGGGGTGAAAAGCAGCCTTTGCTCGAGCACAACTAGAGCAAACTCTTTCTTGAATACTAATCTGCATCTAGGTAGAGAATGGGCCAAAGCAATTTGAAAATGCAATCATTCCTCATCATCCAGATTGCCCAACACATTGTAACCAATATCTCCATGAAGAAACCGACATTCAAATTTGTGTCTTGATGCATTCCAGAATCACACTTAAGTCATCGAGTTAGGAATAATAACATTAATACTATACCAACAAGCAGCAGCAAAAGGACGGTGGAAGAGCATATGAAGCAATTCCTCCTCCACACCGAGCATACACGAGCACATGTATGATCATCAATATGCATACCACGTCTCGGAGCATTGTTCTTGTATTCGCCTCTGTCTTTAAGGATAAGCCGGAAAAAGATTTTTCGCTTGTTTTGACATGAAGATCGCCACGCCCAACGATAAGATTGATGAATTGGAGTATGGCCGGCAAGGTGTTTGTAGACTTGACGTGAGGAGAAGGAAGTGGAACCCCAAGAGTAAGTCCAGATATCATTGTCTGGATTTGTTTGAAGGACTAAATTTTGTTGGAAAAGGATTGGAATTGTTGAAAAGCTTCAACCGAAAGAGGCGGTTGAAAGAGATCTTCCAGATTTTGAATTGAAGAGACGAAGCGAGAGGTAGATTTGGTTCTTTGGCATAAGAAAAGAGATGAGGAAAGGATGCAGCAAGCTGCTAAGAATCCCAATTATCAAACCAAAGCAAGCAAGAAGATCCACTATGTACCGCAACGAGATGCTAATTCTTTGAAAGAGTTCAAGCATTTTGAGAATGTCCCTCCACCAAAAGGAGGCTTTGCAAGGTCCGTCGGGGGACGGGAAGATTATTTCTAGAGTAATATTGATTCCACAATAATTGTACCCAAGGAATTGGATGTCGTTAAAGAATTTATGCAGATGTTTCATGAGAAGACTCTCATTTTGGGTTTGCAAATCTAGGACTCCCAAACCACCTTCCACTTTGGATTTGCAAACAAGAGGCCAAGCAACTTTTGGGGGGTTTTTGCTATTTGGATCGATCCTCTCCACAAACGGTGTCTCCGAACTTGTCAATTTGTTTGATGACACTCTTAGGTAAGAGGAAGGTACACATGGTGAAAGTTGGGAGTGCGAGAGAACAAGCATTGACAAGTGAAGCCTTCCCGCTTCGTCGGCAAGATAGAGGAGAAACTCACCAATCTCCTTTCACATTTAGAAACAAGAGGCCAAAACTCGGGCTACGAAGGTTTGGTGAGACTTAGTGGTAGGCCAAGGTAAGTGAAGGGTAAGGTTTGTTTTAAGCGACGGGGTGGTAGCTAGAATGTCAAGTCTTTCTTCACTAACATTGATTGGGGCCATAAAGGATTTCTCAAAATTGACTTTGAGGCCTATTGATTCAAGCAAAGGAATGCAAGATGTCTTTGAGGTGTTGTAACCGATTGACATCTCCTTCAAGAAAAATCAGAGTGTCATCGGCATATTGGAGGATAGGAAAATTAGAATCAAAAGTAAGAGGCAAAGGTAGATGAAGGAGATTATTGAGTCTAGCATCATTGAGAACTGATTGAAGTAGGTCGGTGACAAAACAAAAAGCAGGGTGAAAGAGGATCTCCTTGTCTAACTCCTCTTTTGCAATGAAATACTTTCCCTGTGCAAACCATTGAGTACAAGCGAGGATGTGCCCGTGGTAAAGATCAATTTCATCCAATTTATCCATTTGAGAGGGAAACCTTTGTGTTCCATGACTGCAAACATTAAGCCATGTTCCATTTTATCAAAGGCTTTTTCAAAATCCAACTTGAGGACTACAATTTCCTTTCTAGACCGATGACATAAGTGAAGGTATTCAAGAGCCCGGGCCACACAATCTTGGATGGTTCTGTTTTTCACAAAGCCATATTGATTCTTATGAATAATGGAGGGAAGAAGGGGTTGTAGTCTGTTGGCTAGAAGCTTTGTGATAAGCTTAGCAGAAGTGTTTAGCAGAGAGATTGGCCTGAAGTCAGAGACTTTGAGAGGGTCATCTTTCTTGGGGATAAGTGTAATGTATGAACCATTGATGCTTTGGAGACATAGATTCTCGAATAGAAGGCATCACAAAGATTATAGAAGTCCTCTTTAACAATTGGCCAACATTTCTTAAGGAAATCATAGTTAAAGCCATCGGACCTGGTGATTTATCGTAAGGAAGATTTTTGACTACGGTGTCAATCTCAAAGATGGCTAAACTGCTCAATGAGACTTGAAAGATCCACATTAGTTGTAAAAAGACTGGAGAGATCAAAAGATAAACCATTGAAAGAAGTAGTTCCCAATCTTTCCTTAAAAGAATTCCAAATAAGATCAGCCTTATCGGCATGGTTGAACAGATGCTCTCCTTGGTCATTAAGGAGTCCAGTAATAAGGTTCCTCCTGTATCTTACTGTGGCATTTGCATGGAAAAATTTTGTATTGGCATCTCCTAGAGTAACCCAATTTATGTTACCTCTTTGTTTCCAATAGGCTCTGTTCTTTGCGAAGAGAGACTAATTTCTCCTCCAAAATAGTTCTGAAGTTCCATTCCACCAATGAAAGATCTCTAAAATCCTCAAGGAGATTGATAAAATCCAGCATAAGTTTAACATTAGAGATGTTTTGCTTGAGATTTGAAAGAGATTTGCTCCAATTCTTGAGAGTTTTTCTCAAGTTTTTAAACTTTGAGGTAATGACCTTAGCAGCATCAGAATGATGGGTGTCAGAGTGCCAGCCTGCATGGACTTGGTTGATGAAATCCTCATGCTGCAGCCAATAGTTTTCAAATCTGAAAATGTGAGATTTGGGAATGGCTGTTGAGATGGAGATTAAACGGGGAGTATGATCAGAGGTTTTCAAAGTGAGGGTTTGCACAGTGGTAGAGGGATAGTTCAAAGTCCAGCAGGTTGAGGTGAAGAACCAATCAAGTCTTTCCAGCAAAGGTGGTTGTTGTTTATTTGTCCAGGTGAATCTTTTACCTTTGAGACGAAGCTCTATGAGGCCAAGAGTACTAATGGCAGAGTTAAACATAAACATCTCTACAAAATCTGCTCCATCTCTGTTTCTATCTGAAGGACTTCTATATAAATTAAAGTCCCCCACTAAGATCCAGTCTATATGATCAGGCATTTGGATGTTCTTTAACCAATGAACAAAATCTTTTTTCCTTGGGGAGTACAGGGAGCATAGACGTTGGTTAATAACCAGGAAGCATTGTTATGAAGGGAAGTAAACTCCACAGAGATTAATTGGATACCATAATAACAATACTAAATAAAAGAAATAGATACTAATTCCATTATTAAAAAGGGTCTGCACTGCACAGCACTGCTGCCGTGGTGTATATAGAACCCGGAGTGCATAAGTCATCTCCACGGCACTTCGATCAGAAGTTCAGAACATAGAAGAAAGATGGGCAGTGCTAGAGCGACAGGAGTGAACATGTGCATCCTCGCCGTCTTTGCGATACTCTCTTCTAACTCCAGCGCGTACCAGGTGCTGGACGTGAAAGACGACATCATGCTTCACTGCAGGTTCTACATCTTTAAAAATATCGGTGCACCGTACCCAAAATATAGTAGTCCCTGCTGCCAAGACGTGCGAGGAGCAAACGTCGTAAACGTCTGTCAGCAATTTACTGACCAGGACAAGGCAAAAATTGATCTGTGGAAATGGGCTAGGGTAACAATAGAGTGTGGGAACGCCTTGCCTGTAGGAACCAACTGTGCAGGCTACGTTGTTCAATCAGCAGCACAATGATAAACTTTATATGTAACGCCACACTTGGCATATAATGGAATAATAAAGGGCTATGTATGATTTGGATGTGTATTGTGTGCCAAACACATATAGCATATCGTGATTTTCCTAGAATCAGTCCTTGAGTTTTCTTTAGGACACGAATAACACATAGCTGTAAGTCGTGCATGCATTTGCCTTACGCACAGGCCGCACCCTTCCCCTTCTTCCTCCTCATCGGTGACCCTCGCCTCCGCCGCCACGGCGCGATAGGTCTTTGCAGCCACAGAGCTACGGCCAAGCCCTAGCGTGCCCGGGTGACGGTCGCCTTAACGCCTTAACCCCTTGCCGAGCTCACCCTCGTTGGAACTCCGCCCGACCTAGCCCGGCCCGCCTCCACCACCGCCACCGCAGTGCCCCAAATCGCCGTCCAATCATCCTCACCGCCCCGGGCGGCCTCCTCGTCAATCCTATAAATCTTTCCTTCTAAGCCTCGCCGAGAGTTGGAGGAGATGACAGGCCGACAAGAAAACTTGTTGGAACCCTAGCTTGGAGATCCACGAGGAGGAAGCCTCGCGGATCCCACCGTGGTCGCCGTCACATCTAATGGATCTGCCGGTGGGGGAAAGGAACTTGGTGCGATCACCGGGAGGTGGTGGGCTGTGGCTCATGGGTAGGAGCTCAATGGGGGCGGGCGTGGGTGTTGAGAGGAGGTTGCCGGAGAGAGTGAGAGAGGCTTTGCGGTCCGACAAAAAACGGATGGCTGTATTAAGTCATTACTTTTTCTTTATAGAAAGAATCATATTTAGTTGCTTATATTTGTGGTCTACATTGTTAGGGTTATTCGTTATGACACCATAACAAAAGTTTGCTTTGCAAAGCCGAGGAACTTTCCATAGGAGCCTAGGAATGGGACACAGGGTATGCATGGGAAAAAAATATAAAGACAAAAAAAAAAAAATGAGGCAATGGGGGATCTAACCAATGATCTCTTGCTTAAAATTGAACATCCCTTCCACTACGCTAATTTAATACATTGATAATTATAGGATCCCAAATTATTTTATCGATAATAACATAGTATTAAGTACATGGCATGACCCATAGTGTATGCGGTGGACCACCTTGTCTGCCACGTGGTCTGCCTCTGCATAGGAGAGCCATCAATTCAAATGGGAGATTGTTTTGACCCGTCGCACTATGGTGTTCAATTCACCCAAAGTATGCAGACTTTCACCATGTGACAATAGCTAAATAGTGATAGGTTTTTGTTTTTCCTTGATATATATCGAATTGGAGACACTCTTTTAATTTGAGTTGTCTTGGGTGTTGAGTTCATGTCTTGCACTATTTCTATTTGTAAACGTGAATGTAATAGAGCTGCACGTGCTCTTGCTGTGTTTGGTTGTAATCTCCCAAATGGATGTTATAACATTTGGGAGAAGGTTCCTCGTGATTTTGAGAAATTGGTGACCAGCGATTTAGCTGGATCCAATGAGTAACAAAATGTCAAAAAGTTAAAAAAAAACAACGGTCACAGTAAAACTGCTTGGACTAAACTTTATCCTGTTGCTTTTTTGTTCATCAATAGTGTCACACATATACCTTTACCTTTTCTCATCACTGTATTTCTTCATAATGTACAAAAAAAACAATATTTTGTTTCCAGTATATTTTCTAATGTCTTGTTTACCTTTTCTCAGGCTCCACACCGTTTGGTCAACATTCTACTTTTGCTAAGAACTGAATGTTCCGTGAAATAAACTGCTCCTTTCTTGCTGCCGGATTTGGCGGAAGAAACAGAAAATGTCTTCTGATGGAATCCATAGGATGAATTTCATTTTTTTGGTCCAAGTGAAAGGGCCTTCGACTGTGATCTTCCACTGTGAAATTTGTACAGATTTGCTTTTTTTTTTTTGGGTATGACTAAACTGCAAATACAATGTCAAGGTGCTTGTGAAATTTGTACATAGTTGCTTAATTTTTTGGTATACTAAACTGCAAATGCAGTGAATTATACAGTTATGGAGGAGCAAAACTAGAATGTAGTGTTGGCAGCAATGTACATGGAATTTACATGGAGTTTTCTTTTGTTCGATGCTCTGTTTTGCCGATAAATTGTCAAGTTCTGTTGTGCAAGTGAGCACTGTGCATCCAGATTATTTGGTGTGTCGTCAGTCGTCACAATGCTGCAGATTATGCGGGAAGATGGTAGCCGTTATGGCCACAATGACTGTGCATTCAGATGCCAAAATACTGCACATCCGTGCTGTAGTAAAATTCATACTGCTGCCTGATAAGTTCAAGCAAGGCTGCTGGATAGATACAACGCATAAATAAGTTATTCTCCTCTTGCCAATACTTGGTATACATCTTACTACATCATCCAAATAATGAACAAAAGGAAGCTACCAAGAAATCCTACTATCACAACCTCATATTTTTGGACCCTCAATTGCATAAACATACGAATGAATTGTCCGTGCTTGCGTCTTCAGGCCGCGCCATTGCAGAGGTGGCCATTGCCGTTGCACATGGACGCGTTCTTGACCAAGGCGTTCTCGCCCTCAACGAGTGGCATGTGCGGCTCCTCCTCGTCCTGCCCCGCCCCCTCGACGTCCTCGTGCGTCAGGAAACACGGCTGGTTCGTCGAGCACAGCACCCGCGCCCACATCCGGTCCGTGATCACCACCTTGTTCTGCTTCTCGGTGATCCTCTGCAAAGATCCAATTCAATAGTCAGTTCACTACTGCAGGGAGAGTAGAAATTTCATGGTGAAAAAAAAAAAAAAAAAGCTACTTGGATTTGAGAGGGCTTACGTAGAAGGGGATGTAGGCGTGCCTGCCGTTGACCGGCGCGACGGTGAAGCCGGTGTAGCCGGCCATGGCGCCGTGTAGGGCGCTGTGCGCCAGCAGCGTGCAGTAGACGTTGTCGGAGGCGTTGGACGGCACGGCGCGGATCATGTACGTCGGGTCGATGTATTTGAGCGTGATGGGGAAGCTGGGCTTCTTCTTGAAATGCTCCTTGATCTTGTGGGAGAGCCAGAGCCCGACGTCGAGGAGCACCTTGTTGCCGGAGGCGTCGTGGGTGTCGTCAAAATTCATGCTCTTGGCGATGAGGTCCTGGCCGGCGCCCTCGGCCACGACGATGACCATGTGGCCGTTGTCGCGGAGGCGCTTCTCCACGAACTCGAGCAGGCCGCCCTTGCCGTCGAGGTAGAAGGGCGACTCCCGGGATGAGGCAGCAGTCGACGTCGCGGCTGGCGAGCGTGGCGTACATGGCGATGAAGCCGCTGTTCCGGCCCATGAGCTTGACGACCCCGATGCCGTTCTCGGCGCTCTCGGCCTCGACGTGCGCCGCGTTGATGGCGCGCTGCCTCCTCGACGGCGGTGTCGAAGCCGAACGACTTGTCGATGATGGCGATGTCGTTGTCGATGGTCTTGGGCACCCCACCACTGCGCACTTGAGCCCGCGCCGCTGTATCTCCTCGTTGATGGTCGCCGCGCCCTTCTGCGTGCCGTCGCCGCCGATGATGTACACCTGGTTCACGCCGCGGTCCTGGATGCTGTCCACGATCTTGGCCGTGTCCTGCCCGCCGCGGAGGTGCCCAGCACCGTGCCGCCGCGCTTGTGGATGTCGTTCACGGAGCGCGGCGTCAGCTCCACGGTGTTGCGCGCGTAGAACCCCTTGTACCCGCCCTCGATGCCGTAGATGCTGGTCACGCCGTACATGTCGTGGAGCCCGCACACGAGCTCGCGGATCACGGTGTTGAGGCCCGGGCACAGCCCGCCGCAGGTGACGATCGCCGCCGTCACCTCATCCGGCTGGAAGTAGACGCGCTGCCGCGGGCCGGCGCGACGGAAGTGCGTCCCGCGCGCGCTGCTCTTGTGCACCACGATCTTCTTCGCCACCGTGTCGTCCGGGTTCACGAAGTACTGCCTGCGCGGTCGGAGCAACGCGATTCGATCAGCAAACCAGATTTCAACAAGAAACAAGAAGTCAAAGACGGTAGAACAAGAATTCGGATTGCTTACTTGACAACAGAGTAGGCAGGGTGGTCTTGCAGGGGATTCGGGTAGCTCTGCACAGGAACAAGAATCAAACAACATGAGCAAAAGCGATCCAATCTGCATATGAACAAGAATCAAGAATTAACTTCGGACTCACCTTGAGCTCGGGAAGGTAGTCGGTGAGGTGCGGGACGTCCTCAAGGACGTACCCGCCGCAGCCACCGGCGAGCTTCTTCTTGGCGGGCTTGGCCTTCCTCGCCGGCGACGGTTTCGCCACGGCGGGGAAAGAAGACTTCAATTCCATAACCTTGTGCTGCGGCGGCTGGGTGATGGCCACCGGAGTCGGCGCAACAACGACGGTGGCGGTCTCCATCGATCTTAGTCAAGCAAAGCCCGGGATTGTTGCGCGAGCGAATTCGCCGGAATTGATGGGGAGAGCGAGGAGTGCTGCTAATTCTTGTTCTTATGATGAGGCTTGGGATTGTTGTGAAGAAGGCGGGAAATCGGGCGCAGGGTTTATATAGCCGGCGGCCCGGGGCGGCGGGCGGGCGGGCGGGGCAGAACGAAGTGCTGCGTTCGCGTTGCGGCGAGATCGCGCAGGACAAAACAGAGGAGTTCGGCGTTTTCGGTATCGGGGTCGGAGAGCGCGTGGGTTTCAGCCCTCGGGTTCTCAGCTCACGTCTTCTTCTCCCGCTGTTTGCTCTTTATTTGTTTTTTATTTATTTTTATAAAAGAGAAAACTGGACGTTTCAAACTTCTTTGTGAAAGGATTTGGCAGATTCGATTGATGCTTATGCTTATTCGTAGCTAATCACTGTGGCGTTACCTTAATTGTACTAATGGTATTTTCTAGTTATTTTATGATATGTTTTTCTTTATAAGACACAAGGTGTTTTAGGGTCAAATCACATCATTGCATGGAAAAATTAGATAAATTATTGTGCACTTCATATTTCTTTTTTGCAATAATTTTGAAAAAATAGATAATGTAGAGCTCTCACCGACTCGAGATTCCTTGACTATTTATGCCCTGTTTATGAACTGTTCATAGGACTCTTTTTAAAATACAAATATTATATTTTGAGGAAAACAGGGGGATCGAAACTAATCCCCACTTTAATTTTATTCCACTGATTCCAGCAAGCCGGTGGGTGGACAGGGCCATACAAATATTTTCATTTAAGTTTTATGGTCTTGATTTAATACAACTTGCCTAACTGTTGGTTAAAATTTGTCAATTTTTTTTTTTGATTTTTTTCTATACAAAATACATTTATAGTTCTAGTACAGAGGGAATAATACTCAGCTACCATTTTCACATACCTCATTCCAATTTATTCATCATTTTTTTACTTCTCTAGACATATAGATTTTTATATGCAACTACAGATATGTGAGTCAAAATAATTTACAATTTCAGACCAAGGAAATAGCAATTAAATTTGCATGTCCGGTGGTTCCCATGTCCAAAAGTGCTACATGGTCTGTAATTTTCGAAAACCATATGCCGCTGTGTAGGGGTCACTTTCCTTTGGAATCTACTGTATAGAATAGAAAATACCGATAACCCCACTTTGTTTTGACCCGGGTAACGATTAATCACGTGGGCAGATCAGGAAGAATGGCGTGCTGGCGGCCTCAGCGACGACGGAAGATGCAGTGCGGCGGTGACCCAAGGCCACTGCACGGGCCCCATTGGTCAATCACGCAGCCATCAAGCTTGAAGTTAATTTAGCTACTGATTAATTCATTCACTGGAGGGCTGGAAGCTGGAAGCAGAGGGAGCCACCAGCCGCCGCAACCAAAGAAAGAGTCTGCCGCCAGCCGGTCGTGCGATGACTCCAATAGTGGCTAGTGCAAATGGCATATTCTGGTGTCAACTTAGACCAGACTTCCAAAAGAGGGACGGACCTACAAGGGGGTTGGCGAAAACTTGAGTAGACCATATTGCTTCCATGTCCTTTGTTTTTTGCGACATTCTTCTTTAGCTGTTTAAATATGAGCACTGCTGTGGTAGGTTATCAAGGCTGTTTTAGTCCTTTATGAAAGAAGTCCTAGACATATTTATCCCAATAGGCCTGGGAAGCCATATACGCCTCTATTGAATGGTTCAAGCCTCAAGGCTGTACCGACCGTTGCCGCCGGCGATCGCCGGACGTGAGAAGAGTACGGGCTCAACGACGAACCGAGGAACACCTCGTTCTTACGTTTCTATTATCAAATTCAACTTGTCTTCTCCACGACAAACCCGGCAGCATTAAGAAGCTAGCCGACCTGGCCGAAGCCGACGCTTACAGACCGGCAATCAAGCGGCCCCACATGACAGACTCAATGTTTACAGGAATAAAACGTAAATAACAAGAGTACGCTATCTCGATGTAAAGCCGCCTTCGATGAATGACGCCTTATGGAACGTCCTCAGGCCGTGACAATTTCCCGCCGAAGAACCTGCTTGACCCTGCAGCGCCAATGGAAAACGGGTCTTGATGACGTTGTAGTCCTCCCAAGTGGCTGATGCTTGCGGTAAGCCAGTCCACGACACCAAGACTTGAGTAATGGCGTTGTTACCCTTCTTGACAAGACGACGGAGGATCTCTTCGAACGGCTTCACTTGCCCGCAAGTCGGCCACTGAAGGAAGTGTAGAGAACACAGGAGTATGATCGGGGGTATAAGCCTTGAGTTGAGAGATATAGAACACCGGTGGATTTCACCGTGAGCTGGAAGTGCCAGCGATAAGCCACTTCCCCCACCTTCTCCACAATTTGGTAAGGTCCAAAGAACTTGTAAGCCGCTTTGGGTATGGCCGATTTGCCACATAAGTTTGTGTGTATGGTTGCAAACGAAGGAGGACCTGTTCCCCAACCTTGAAACTTCTTGTCATTTCGCTTCTCGTCAAGCATACAATTTTCATTCTCATATAGCAGCCTCCACTGGATTTCAGCATTTGCAAATGTTCCTCTCTATGTTGAATAACCTCGTGATTGAAGATGAAGCAAAGGTTGTCGTGGAGAAACATCCATGCCCAAGTGTGGATCAGCCCCAAACAAAGCCTTGCTAGGTGAACAACCCAAAGCGAGTGATAGGAAGAATTATACCATAACTGTGCAAGAGACAACCAGGATTTCCAAGCCTTTGGGGAATCTTGAACAGCACTTCTAAGATACATCTCGAGGCATTGATTGACCCTTTCGGTCTGCCCATCGGTTTGGGGATGCTAAGCAGTGGACAGATTCAACTGAATCTTGTAGGTCTGGAAAAACTGCTACCAGAAGTTACTGACAAAAATCTTGTCTCTGTCACTAACTATTGATTTAGGTAGACCATGCAGCTCACCACATTTTCCATGAATATCTTAGCAACCGAGCAGCTGTAAATGGATGTTTGAGAGGGTGCATACTTACTCAATCTATCCACCACCAAAATAATGACACTGTACCCTTCGACAATGGCAAGCCTTCCACAAAATCCATAGTTATATGCTGCCAAACTCCTCGTGAATGTGAAGAGGCCGTAATAAACCAACCGGGTATGTATTAGAATGCTTAACATGTTGACATATGTTGCATTGCTTCACAAAGCTATCCACATCGCTTTCAAACCCTTCCAAGAAACAACTTCTTCAGCCTTTGGTAAGTTGCATTGACACCCGAATGGCCTCCAATACGTAAGAGTGAAAAGCCGAGATAAGCTTAGTCTCGAATGCGGTGTTACTGCCTATAAAGATGGCACCATTTTTCTTGATGAGTCCCCGACTAAGCTCCATGCCCCGAGCATTGGGACCGGACAAGCCAATTGAGCCAATAGTTCCTAGGCATTCACATCTCTGTAGCATAGGAGTTCGCACTCTTGAGCCCACCGAGGTTGCAGATGAGAGACCATGTGGGTAGCTAACATGATGAACCCTAGAAAGAGCATCGAGCCACATTTTCCTTTTCCTTCTCGTAGACAATCCCGAAATGGAGACCCATCAATCTTGTCATCACCTTTTTTTCGCATCTCCGAATGTTCTTCTCACCAAATAAGTCAATGACTTATGATCAATGAGGATAACAAACTCTTTCTCTCGGAGATAAGCCTCCATTTCTCAATGGCCATGTTCAGTGCCGTAAACTCTTTTCATAGATAGACAAGCTTCGATGTTGAGGTGCTAAAGCTTTGCTCAAGAATGCTATAGGTCCGCCCTTGTTGCATGAGGACCAGACCCACTCCTTCAAGACAAGCACCGTTTCTACTTGAAAAGGCATATTGAAATCGGCAATTCCAAGACAGAGTGCCGGTCATGGCCACTTTCAAATTATCAAAGGCTTCCCGAGCTTGTCCCCATTGGAAATTCTTCGGCCTCATAATATTGGTAAGAGGTTTGGCAAGAATTCCATACCCTTCACAAATTTTCCGTAATACCCGCCGACCAAGAAAACCCCGAGCGTCATATTTCGAGGAATGTGCCACTTAATCATATCTTGAGTCTTGGATGGGCCGCAGCTACACCTTTATCGAGATAATATGACCCAAATAATCTATGCTACGGCCGAGCAAAAGTGCATTTAGAAGGCTTCAAATAAAACTGATTTTTCCTAAGCACAAGAAAGACTTGTTCTAGATGATCCACATGAGCCTCTAGTTGGGACTATATATAAATATATCATCCAAAACACCATAACAAATTTCTCAAGAATGGCAGCAAGAACTCATTCATAATGCATTGAAATGTAGCTTGTGCATTTGTTAAGCCAAAAGGCATTACCTTAAACTCATAATGCCCCAAATATGTTTTGAAGGTCTTTTAAACTCATCATTAGGAAGCATCCTTCGATTTGATGATACCCCAATTTCATATCCAATTTGGTGAAAACTTGGCCCCCGATAACTCATCCAAAATTCCTCCACAATTGGTACGGGAAATCTATTTTTGATAGTCATTGCATTAAGCTTCCGTAATCTATGTAACCCCACCATCTTTCTTTTTCACCAATAAGAAGTGATGCAAAAGGACTATGGCTATGGGTAATAAGGCCACTCTCCAACAACTGTTTGACTTGCTTCTCAATCTCGCCTTGTGTCGGTGGACCGTAGTGATATGGCCTTGAATTCCATGTGCATAACATCGGGGACCAAGGGAATGGCATGATCATAAGATCTATGTGGTGGTAGCAATGACTTGTGGATCTTGAAAAATGTCAAGATATTGCACCAAAAGATCATGTATGGCTTCTTGGTTTATCTTGAACCGGTCGAAGGACTCGTGTGTTGCCAATTGGTGGAGCAACCACAAGACAAGCCCAAATGTCATTCCCTTTGAATGCTTTGTACACCCGTTTAGCAGAGATCAAATTGAGAGACAAATCCTCTTGTTGCGCCTCCCTTAAGAGTGATTGTTCCGCTTTGATACTCAAATGAAATAGTTCTAGCTTGCCAATTACATTGCATATCTCCCAATCGCTTTCAACCAATCAAACCCTGTAATTGCATCATAAGGAAGTGTGTCCAAGACTATCATAGTAGTTTCAAAAGTGTACCCTTGAATGTACCACTTAAGATGATCCACCTTCTCCTTAATTGCAATTGTAGACCCACTAGCCACTCACACTTTGCCGAGGTATAGGTGTGGTTGGTAAGTTTGTGAGCTGCACAAATTGAGAGCCGACAAACCGTGAGTGCCCTAATCAATGAGAATGATCATAGACTTGCCCTTGACAAGGGCCTTGAGCCTAACACAGTCGCTGAGTAGAGCTAGAGATGGCATTTATGGACAATTGGTGAAAATTTTCTCGTAATTAGCTCCTCAACAGCAATATCATTCAACACTTGCTCATCCAGGTGTCGATCTAAGTCATTGACCACCATGGCATTAGCTTGTGGCTTTTTCCCTGGCAGATATTTTATCTCGCATGACCTGGTTCAAATGGTTCACCACAGCCATAACACAAGTTGTGTGCCTTCCGTAATCTCTGAGTTGTTTGTCACTCCAAAATTGATGTTGGCACGAGCGCATTTAACTTCATTGGCCTGCGGGGCGCTTTGCTTTGCCCTTCAAAGCTTTCCACTTGTTTCGTCAACAGCTTTCTAATAATTCTAGCAATAATTACCGCCGTCTTAATCGCGGGTGGTCTTTGAGGTTCCACCACTAATGTCTTCCCTCACATATTGAGTAGCAAAAATTTATCATCATGACCGGAACCATTCATGCGTACATCATATGTGCTGATCTATACTTGTCAGATATTCTTCCACCCGTTGAAGTCATCTTTAGATCAAGCAACTCATTCATTGAGGTGTTGTAATCATCCATATCAAACCGAGCAAGCACTACGCCTTGAAAACCTCCCGAGCCACATTGGGGTGATTGATCTTGTATGTCTCCCACCATTTGGCTGCATTTTCTTGCATATGCATAGATGCTGCATCAACCCATAATGTTGGTGGCAGCCTTGAAAATGGTAAAGTAGTTCAAGCACTTGGCCAACCAAACTCTTGGCCGAGACCAAATGAAGGAAATGACCACTTGGGCAGAAAGGGCATGGCAAGGTATCTTCCCCGGGATGATTCCTTGGTGCCTCGCGCCTATGTGGCCGATGATGGTGATGCCTTGGGGAATCAAAGAATGGATTGTCAAACTGAATGTCCTCTTCCTCGCCTACGCACTCCTCACCGCTGAGTAAGTAGCCTCGGTTGAAGCCTTCATTGATCAGCTTATCCACTCGCTTCCCCAAGCTTGTACCCACCTCGTCGGAACAACAAGCTTTCTCGATCCCGTGCACACTCATCCACCTTGTCATTAGTTTTGGACTCGAGCAGTACCCAAATCATTCATACCGGGTCATCATTGTCGTATCCAACAAATCATCCCAACGTCTGCGTTCTCGCCACCGAGAATCCATGGCACCCAACACAAAAGCCGTTTGAGGAGAAGGAATCACCGGTTTCTTCTTAGGAGCCGTGATGACGACACAACAATATCCAACAATATGTCGGGAACAGGTTCACCGCAGCCTCCCTATCGTTCAACAACAGTGTCACCGCCGCCCGGAGCCGAGGCGTGGCCTTGGAATTTTACGACGGAAACAAAGCTCCGCAACCCTAGCCACGATGCCTCCCCGCCACAACGCCACCGCACTGGGAATCGACGCGATGCATGGAATTTTTCATGGAAACAAGCGTCCGCAACCCTTGCCGCTAATCGAACTAGGCACAACGAGAAATCGGGAGCAAGTAGGACCGAGCTCCCGCGTCGGGTACGCGCCATTCCCGAATTTGTCGATGCACTTCTGCCTGACGCTTCAATCGAAGCCGACGGCGCCGGGTGGATGTGGACGCTACGCGGCTTTCGGCTGCGTTCGCCGCGCGAATCGAAGATGCCGATCCGCCAACGGCCGACTCCGGAGAATTTTGTGGATGTGATCACCGGATCGAGTTAACGAAATCCGATCGCGCGGGGTTGATTATGCAGATTCGTGGCAATCCGACATTGCGGCCTCGGGTCGCGTCACCGTGAAAACTCAAACCGGGAAAGGGTGGGAGGGTGGGTAACCAGGAGCCGATAACTATGGAGCTAGATACCACCGTACCGACCCGTTGGCCGCCGACGATCGCCGGACGCGAGAAGAGGACGTGTCAACGATGAACCGAGGAACACCTCGTTCTACGTTTCTATTATCAAATTCAACTTGTCTTCTCCACGACAAACCCGGCAGCATTAAGAAGTTGGCCGACTCCGTCGGCCGAAGCATGTGACCGGCAATCAAGGCCCCACATGACGTACTCAATGTTTACAGAATAAACGTAAATAACAAGAGTACGCCATCTCGATGTAAAGACACCTCGATGAATGACGCCTTCGGGCTGAACGTCCCCAGCCGTGTGACAAAGGCCTTGGGAAAGAGAGGATACAGGAGAGAGGAAGCTTTAGAGAAGAGAGGGGAGAAGACCCATGTCATGCCGCATGCCACATTAACATATAAGCACGAGTCTAAACTAATTTATACTCAAGGAAGATTGGGATTGCAATAAAAGGAAAGTTTGATAATCTAAATTGGGGATTAAGTTCAGTGGACCAAGATGATACAATTGAACAATTTTGAGGACCTAAACATATGATTTATGAGTTTATGCACTGAGAAGACCCAACAGAACAAAAGTTTAAGGACCGTCAATGGGCTTTACTCTAATGGAAAAAAAAACTATGAATCTTAAAAAGTAACATGGCTTATAATTTGGAATGTGAAAATTTTATATTATAATTTTGAATATAATGTTTTTGCATGTTCACCAATTGGGGGTAGACTTTGCAAGCTGAAGAGAGAGTGAGAGACCAAAGAGCCGCAAAGACGCAAACACATGCATGTCTTTTGACTCGAATAAGGATCTTCATGTCTTATACCTTGAACAGTTGAACGATGTAGTTTGATTTCTTCAAATAAAACCAACGAAGAAGACAACAAGGACCGCCCAAGTTTGCTGGAGGAGCCTATGTCCTACATAGTTCCACTAGGAATGAGAATATACAAAGGAACATAAATGTACTCCAAATTTGTCGAGCGGATCCGTCGATCCTTTAGTGTCCATGCAAAACTAGGCGTAGCCATTAACTCCAAGACCATTTGTTTGATTGTTTTATAAGCTGTCAAAATCCAAATAAATTTTACTACAAAAAAGGGACTGGTGGAGTTTTTCATTAAACTATATATGCCCCACTAATACAAATGCTAGGTACAAGCTATCAGATTTCGTAATATTTTGATTTAACTGTACTTACATATGAAGTATTAGCATCCAAAAAATGATTTCACGTACCCTTTACTATAATTTTTTATACTACAAACATATTCGCAACAAAAATAAAATCAATTGTTTGTTTTGGAATGAAAAAAATGCTTAATTACGAAACAATAAGATAGCGTAGACACCAAAGGAGGACCAGCAAATATAGTCTCAAGAGGTCTTCTCATGTCCACTGTTTTTTAGCGCTCTATATATGACGCGACCAAGAAGAATCATTTAGTCGGCTGTTAGATGTTTTTTTGAGGAAACAGTCGGCTGTTAGATGTTCTCCACCGCCTAATAATGTTGTACCGTTCTCCATCAAAATGAAACATTTCTTTTTAAAAAATACCTTTGGATGATTTTCAGAATACAGAGCCATATTTGGATCTGGCATCATTGCCGGAATAATATCCAACAAAAGCCAATCGACGGTGATGGAGCTTTGTCAATCACTGCTAGTTCTAAACTTGGAAGGCATCCATACCGTCTCAACTATACATCATCTATGATCATACAACCGATGCTATTCTTTTAACTATTTGAGAACTTATATTGAATATATTCAGACAGTCATTCATCCTGAAAATGCATTTTCAAAGGCGGTTAGGAATTCACCTCACAGATTGTATAATATTAATTTTGAAAACCACACATAGAAACTAGTTTTTGACCTCTCTACAAATTGTTTCTAAAGCAGCGACTGAATAAAATTGAGTGCGGTAATATTTCGGCTGAGTAGCTCACCGCTGTTCCAATAAACCTTTAAATAGTCACAATTCCTAACTTGTATTTGTTATTACGTCAAGGACCATAACACTCATGTTCCTTATAAATACACACCCCCCCCCCGTTTCGAAATTATAGATTTTTTTTTTACTTTTTGAAGAGTCAAAGTATTACAAGTCAATGAAACAAATTACAAAGATTTATGACATTAAATAGTTGAGACTTGAGATAATTATTTGTATTGTAAATATTATTAGTTTATTATACAAATTTCATC